>JAILXH010151485.1:0-15519 GCA_023558415.1 Piaractus mesopotamicus
TTTTTTTTTTAATCTGTCCAACGATGGTGGACAGCAGCATTTTAACGACTATTCAGACCCCATCAATTGACAGCAGTGCCATTTAGTAAAGGTTCGGTCTTTTCGCAGTGATGTCTGTGGACGGCATTAGTAGAAGGTTGCATAACACTTTATTTTAGGCCACTATAATTACACACTAAGCCATGAAAAGTCAATAACGGTAAACTGAGGGTGGGTTAGTGCCCCGTTAAATATTATATAAAATCATTACATATTTTCAAAACACATTTTATTTGTGAGTTATAAATCTTTGGCTTGTAAACTTTGCCTGGGCTTTAATAGTGATGAGCTTGTTTTGACCCTAATAACTCGATGCCTGAGGAGTTTTGGAGTGCATGAATTTGACATATTGAGGCCTAATTAGCCCAGTAGTGGTGCTCTCAGTGACTACAGATGAGGGTGTGAATATTCACTGTTAGGCATGGCTTCAGGCACTTCTTATACCATTCTTAATGGCACTGGCACGGAATACCACAGCAATCTAATTGTTGGCTTCACAAGTTGTTCATAGAGGAGCCAACCTTGCAGCCGTCTGCAGGAAAGAGCAGAAAGGATGTAATATGATGGCAGTGAAAGAGCACTGTAGTTGAGTCATGTCTCTGTTTGCTTGTGGGCCACACAGCAGTAAATCTGAATCATGTCTTTTAATGCGGCTCTCTCTCTTTTCCTGCTCGTGCTGGAAGCCTCTCAGCCCCTGACCAATTACACACAAGCCCTCCCAGAGCTCCACTACAGATATGAGACATTGGCGCCTCTCAGATTCATCTGGAAAAACAAAGATTGCCCTTGGTGTGTGGACGTTAATTATTGGTCTAAAATTAAAGTCGGAGCTCATGGCAAGCAGGGTATTGCGTTTTGGTCCTATATCGTGTCAGTCCTATAAGAAGAATTGAGAAAACTTGTATGAACACTCTTCAGTTTCAGTTTCACCATCTCTAAATGTTTAAAGAATGTATTGCTTTGTTTGATGGTGCGTTCGGATGTCCGTCTCATCTGTCCGCTGCTGGATCTACAATTTCTTGTCTAACAGGAAACAGTATGTAAGGGTGGGTGACCACATTTCTGACCCTCTGTGCCTCAGCACTGGTGCTCCACAGGGATGTGTGCTCACTCCTCTGCTCCACTCTCTCTACACCAGTGACTGCACTTCTGACAGTGGCTCTGTAAAACATATTAAGTTTGCGGATGACACTACCCTGGTGGGTCTCATCTCAAACAACGACGAATCCACGTATCAGGAGGAAGTAACGCAGCTGGTGTCATGGTGTGGAGCTCACGACCTCGAACTGGACACATGAACTTTGGAGATGTTCATTGATTTCAGAAAGAAACCCACCCCACTGCCTCCACTAGAAATACACAGCTCCATAGTCAGCAGAGCAGACTGGGCACCACCGTTCAGCAGGATCTCAGATGGGACAGACAAGCACTGCAGGTTCAGTTCTGCTCTGCCATAACAGTTTTCATCATCACATCCTTCATCTCTGTCTGATCTGTGTCTTCACACACCAAGCGTAAGCTGCAGCGAACGGTGTGATGTGCGGAGAAGCTCATCAGCTATCAGCTCTCAGCTCTCCACCCTCGAAGACCTTTACACATCTAGGATGAGGGAGAGGGCAGGTTTGAGCTGACCACCCGCACCCAGGACGCTCTCTCTTCCAGCTGTCTCCATCTTAGCGAGACAGGAGTGAGAGCTCCTCCACAGCTTCTTTCCTCACACCCTGGTCACTCTCCTGAACCCTCCTCCTCCTACACAAGGAGCCTTTTCTCAGGAGCTTCAAACTGCGCTTGCACTTGATAACAGACATTGTAATACACATCTGTCCATCCCATGCCGTAATCCTTCTGAATAAGAACCTTTCCCACTTTCCTCTACTGTAGTCTGTGCACATACGCACTTTATATGTTTTATATGTATTTATATGTATTTGCTGCTTTTAACATATAGGGAAAAAATAAAACATGGAATGTAAAATGTGCTAGAATGTTTGTACAGGCCACATTTCATGTTTTCATTTTTTCCCAATATGTTAAATCTTCAAATAAACAGGAATTGTGTATTAAAATGTGCAGAAGTGTGTCCTCTGTAGAGATGTGTTAACTTACTTTCACTTAGAACATCAACAAAACATTTGACCAGCGGTGCCCAAACTTTTGCATATGACTGTGTGTGTGTCTGTACACGGTATCACGCAATGGTTTTAGGCATCTAAGCACATTATTTAAAACCATCTATTTTAGCTGTAAGTATGATTTTGCCAGTAAAAACCATATGAAACGTTGGAATAAATACAAACAAAAATAAATACATTCAAAAGTAACAATAAGTTCTTGTTTTCAAAAAAGTAGTATTGAGAGCTTGTTAGAAGAACAGAGGTTTGGTTCCAGATTTCTCCTCAGTGTCCCCAGCCATAGCATAGTTTGTCCCCATTCACCGTCAAAAGCCCTCACTTAATTTCCGGGTATTTGATAGTTGTAAACAGTTTTCTTAGCTACCTAAGACTTTTGCACATTTACTCTTTATATATACCATTATTTTGGTACCTGATCTGTCTGCTGTGCTCATGTGCTTTGGGAGAATGTTCTGGCTGGCAATACACCGCAACTCATAAACTTGAGCAATGTGGAGTTGTCCAAGTTTAGCACTTGTATTTATAACTTCCTTGTGGTAACCTCAAACCTTTTACAAGTAACAAAAGCTGTCTGACCGCACCATAACTAATATGGGCGCTTGTTTTGGTTCTACATCAAATGCATTCAAAAGGAAATTTCACTGACTTTTCTAAATTTATGCAAAATTCAGTCATTGAGATGCAAACAAAGTGATTTTAGAGTGTTGAATGTGAAAGTGAAAACTTACCAACTGCTATTTCTTTGCAATGGTGGTTATAGGAACCATGGGTTGTGAAAATGACCAGTAAACAGCATATGAGTTGTTATATCTAATGTCGATAATGGTGGCAGATCTGAAAAAATGTTTTCTTTGGGGACAATTTTGCATCAGAACACCCTACACTTACCTACCTGCCATGAATGGTTTTTAAGAAATACACTTTAGGCCAAAACCTTCTCAAAACTATCATAAAACAATGTCTCAGATATCAGGCAGCATATCTGTAACCAGCTTCCTGTGAGGGAGGCATTAAATTCCTCAGATGTCTGATTCCTATCACCTCCACTGTGAACAGTTTGAGTTCCGTAACCATTTAATTATGCAGCAATTTTGAAACATCAGTGGATTTTAACTCCAGCTTGTTTGGTTGTTTTCAGGACGCTGGGCTATAAAAACCGTTACATAAGGGTTCCAGACGGACACCTGTGGATCGAGGGCGATCATCACGGGCACAGCTTCGACAGCAATACATTTGGACCGGTAAATCGTTCTTTTCTCATATTGTATTTTTACCTCAGCTGACCATGGAAAACGCATTGTAGTAAGAATGCTGCAGTGTGGAATACAATTCTGTATTTTTTCTATGATAGAACAGAAACGTCCCACACAAAAACAGTGCTTTCAGTCAGCAATTGCTAAGGCACAATCGCTTCATCTCCTTGTGCTACCTCTATAGACAGACACAGCTCCAAAAAGAAGTGTATGAAAAATTTAGGGGACACAGAAAAGTGCTGCTTCCTGAGGCCATTGTTTACAGCCCCGCCATGCTCCGCTGCCCTCCGAGACCATTCCGTGATACGGAGATGTGAGAGGCCATTTTGAAACAGCTCTTTGCTTTAGAGCCCCTTAAATGCATTATTGAGAAGAACAGTGTTTCTCTATCACTCTGCCCTCTTATCTTCCGTCTGCTTAAAGCATGATGTGACCAGTTCCTATATCAGTCGGTGGGAAACCTTTTAGATATCGCACTGCTTGTATAGAGGGCCATCTTTTAGGTTATTGCCAGTAAAAATGAGCTTTAAAAGACATGTTTTCTGCACTCCAGCATTTTTCGGTTTCTTCTTTGGTCGGGCCTCCCCCCTCTTCCCCCCACTCCCGTTTCCATAGCCGGAGGCTTAGTGAGGCTGCAGTATTTGTCCTCTGGCACATTTTTAAATGATGGTTCTTGTCTAGAAGAAAATGAATAAGTTTTTCACTGAAGTGAACACTTGCAGGGTCTCTTTTATTATTGTTACACGTCCGTTTCCCAGAATGCTGGCCGCGCTCCCCTGGGAACAGGCTGCAGCGTACAGTGGTGTGTAAGATGTATTTGCCAAAACACTGTCAGGTCATATATCACTAAAGAAATATTCCTGTTGGACGTTTCAGGCAGTGGGTTTTTGCTGTTTTACTGTAGAGTGCACTTTTACCTTGACTTGATGCATTATGGGGTGAATGGGGATGTGGAGGGCTGGGAGTTGAGGGACAGGGGAGGTAATTTGTTTCTCTTCAGTATGTAGTTAAAAAAAAAAAAAACAAGCATGTGAGCGATTTAAACCTCTGCTGTTACACATTGCCCTTCACACTATGTTGTGTTAGTAAAATTAGCTGACTAAGAATATAATTAAGCAAAGCATCAAATACTGAGGCACTGGATTAAAGAGAGTTGTCAGTTATCTTCACGTCATGAATTTGATGTAGTATTTAAAAATTGTTGAAGTTTCAAAATACTGTCCATTCCCCAGTCCATACAGTCTGTATATGGAAACTAAGCTGCAAAAACAGACTTTCTTGCATTCACTGTTGTGATGCCACGAAAACCAACCCACTCACATATATCCATCTATTCAGCCTACAGGTGTTTAGCTCCGCCCATTCATGCTGATGTTATAAGGAGTATTTCAGCTCTGAGTATTTATTTATTTATTTATTTATTTTAAATGAGACACAATACAGGACAGGCAATCAGAACAGAGCTCATTTACATATCAGTCTTAAAGGTAATAACAAAAACATCCTGTTCAATTCTAAGGCAGGGGTGTCCAAAGTCTGGCCCCAGGGCCAAATGCGGCCCCCCCGGACAGATTTTAATTGGCCCCAGCTTCTGTTCTACAGTGTATTATAAGTGGCCTGCCGTACAAGGAAGTACGTTGCAGTTCTCTGTTTCACCTGATGGTGGCAGCTGACCAGACCTGCAGCTTCATTTACTGAACGACAGTCAGATCTACAGACATAAAGCTCAAACTAAACACTGAAAACCGCTGATTTTAGCGAGATGGCTAACTACTTATCAAAACCAATTCAGCAGTTCAGTAAATATTAACCCTTCAAGATCGAACAAAAACGTGGCTACACTGTGTTTGATATGTAAAGAGCATTACCAAACATTACAAAACCAAAAATGTATAGATTTTTGTTTAGTTTGTCTCACAATTTATATTTTTTAACAAATAAAAATCATTTGAACAGAAATATGATTAATACATTACACTTGATGTCTTAAACAATTTAATTATTTATTATTATTTAATTATTTATTATAAGCGCTTACCGATCCAAACTGTTCTGAATGAACAATCCAACAATAAAAGAAGCCTCGGTCATCTTTTATGCAGTGATAGGAAACACGGTCGCTCACAGAAAGCTCAGATTCTATGCGCTGATATTTTGAAAACGTAATATTTTGAATCATTTGTGAATAATATGTCAGCCCTCAGGTATTTTAACACAGTACAGTCAGGCCCTCTTTGAAAAAAGTTTGGACATCTCTGTTCTAAGGCATATAAAGATCTTCAGAAATAATCATGTGAAAAGGAATTACAGCTGTTTTGGTTCTTAATTTGTGGGTATAAATGTTGTAAGTGGAACCTCAGGGGACAAAATAAAAAATGTAGGACATGGGCCCTTTAAATGATACATAATATACTGTTGGTAGGTTGGTATAGTGTAGTGGATAACACCTCTGCAGACTGGGGTTCAATCCCCCACCTGTGCAAGAACCTTACACTATACCAACCAGTTTTAGGAGTCCTTGGGCAAGACTCCTAAAACTACCTTCGCCTACCTGTCTAAAATGATCAAATTGTAAGTCGTTCTGGATAAAAGTGTCTGCCAAATGCCGTAAATGTGAATGTACTGTAATTATCGATTTACATTCAGTTTTTTTGTCAGCTTATCTGCCCTGAGATTTGATCTCCACTTTTGAAATATGATTAATCCTATGATGAATTCATTTGATTTTAACTTCATTCTCAACGTTACAGCATTCTGAGTGAGTTTAGAGTCTTCTACAGGTTCCCTCATTCTGGACTCATCTAACATTTATTTAATATTCATTCATTTTTTCACAGCTAGAGTCCTACTAATCATTTGAAAGCTGTGACACATTACTATTATTTCATACATTTATCTGCAATGAAATTGGCTTTATATTATTGAGAAATTGATTCCAAACCTTTTTAAGATACTGTATGTTTTATTCCATCTTTAAAGTACTTTGAGAACAAGAAGTTATTATAGTTATTATAAACCACATTTATCCATGTACTGTTCTGGATGCACTGGAGCTTTAGTCTTCCTCTGATCCTCTCCAGCCTGGCCAGGTATTTGAAAAAAAAAGCCTTCAAATGGGCCTATTCTGAGAGCAGTAAGCTCTACAAGCTCTGCCTGGCCTTCAGCACTTCCGCAAACGCTTCCACTCTCTTTCAGCTGAAAGATAGATTACTTTATATTGAATGGTTGAAAGAACATATGCTCTAGTTGATCCTTTTAGCTGAAGAACATTAAAGAATGTGTGATTTTCACTTCACAGAAGGTGGAAATTGAAAGTGCATCTCATCTCTGAACAATAAGAGACATGGTGGTCATACTTCCTTCTTCCATACCCCAAATAGGACTGGATACAGTTTAAAATATCTCAGTGCTGATACTGATACCAATTGATACCTTGTCAACATGACACAAAACTCACATGAGCCAGCAGTGTTTACTGTAGTGTGTTTTCCAGAGTGTTTATGATGTGTAATTTACACAGCCAATCAGCAGTCTGGATTTTAGGACAAGAATGCCTGTTGACTTAAGGACACTGATCAGACTTATTATTCTTAATGAAAACTATCACTTGAAGGAAAACTAGCAGTGAAAAAAATGTACTACACAGTCATCAAGTTTTAAGTGGTATCAAACTTGTAGCCCAGATATTCTTGGTATGAACAATGAGTATAAATTATTTGTCCCTCATGAAACCATGTTCCTCATTGAGACTATGAGATGGCTCCACACGGCCAACGCTTCCACTGTTGATCGTTTGCTGCTCAAACTGTTTGAATGCATCTGCACTGACCAGCGCAGCAGGGTAAACTAAACAAAGTACTCTTTTAATAAGTATTTCTGTGTTTTATTATCTTTAAAAAATGGTAAAGTCTATTTTTTTGACACTTCATTGTTACACTTTTTTCACTTAAGTGCTATTTTTGATTATTTTCAGAACTTTTTTCAGTGCATCTTTAGGTGCGTTCCCATTGAAAACAGAACAACTAAACTGAAAAATGCTAGTGAAACTATAATAACACTTACACTGATACCAAAATGTTAGTATATAAGTAGTTAGTCTTATCAGTGAAAGGGTTATTATAGTTCAAAAATTTTCAGTAGCATTTTTGTTTTCAGTGGGGACGCAATTAAATTCCAGCCACTGAAAAAGTTAATCGGTAAAAAGTTTGTCATAAAAGGTTGCATTTGCCAGCTTTGATGTCAGGTTAATGTAACAGCATTTACAGGTAACATTTCTTTTGTTGAAGCAATTTGTTCGCTACCTTAAGTATTGAATTTCAACGCCCAGCTATATTTATAAACAGATGGAAAATAGATATCTCATAGACAGTTGTCTTTGTAGTGAATTTATGTAAATTATTATTATTATTTTTTTTTTTTTTGGAAATCAGTTTCTTCAGTGAAATTATTCATTTCTGTTTTGATGGTAGAAGGCCATTAAACACAGGACTGACTGCCTTTTCGCAGGTCTCTCTTGGGCTCCTCCATGGCAGAGCATCTCACATCATCTGGCCCCCAAACCGGTGGCAGAAGATCAAACCGTCTGTTCCTCCTGACCGCAGACCTCTGCTCAGCTGGGGATCAACAGAAGATGAGGACGATGATGATGATGAAGAAAAATGACCTTTTTAGATTACCACACAACCACATTACCCTCATCTACAGATCAGCTGTGGACTGGACTGTAACATGTATGAGCTGGTTGAAAGGCCAAATCAGCGCTGAAGAAAGGCTTTTTTTTTTTTTTTTTTTTAAAGAACCGTTAAATCTAACAGTTTTAGTTCGATCTAACAGTCCTATAGTTAGTTCTGTTTATAGAACTGTGAAATCATTTCTGCACATGTCTGTTCTTCGTGTGTCTGAATGCGCAAAAAAGAGTTTGTGGTCATTGAATGAATACATATAAGCCTTTTGAAAAAATGCTTACGAGATGAGTTTATGTTCTGTTGTGTTACTACAAAGAAATAAATGATGCGGATACAGTCGTTTTTCCAGATAACTCGTAGAATAATGCCTTTCTTTTTCAGGCCACCAGCAGTAACTCGTTTCATTCACTTAATCGTGTGATTGACAAGTTAATTTGTCAATTAGAGAACACGCATTAGGACTCCACTGGTCCGAAATCATGTCAGAAAAGGCTTTTCTTTCAAGTGAGGGGAAAAAAACACAGAAATCCTTAAAGGGGGTATATTTAAAACAGTACAAACATTTGATAACATAACTTAGCAAAAGGATCTGTGTGTGTACCTCTTTAATGAATTCCACTTCATATTCACCTGCAATGTACCTTGAGGAAAAGGTTGTCATATGCATAAAACAGAGTCAGCGGTCAATTCTGTGATTGATCTTTTGCTGCCTGTGACAGATCGTCCTTAAAAAGCATAGCTAAGAATGAAGCTTGCACTACAGCTGGCTCCTCGGGGAGTGCACTCGACATGGTTCTAAACTCAATAGGCCTTAATGTGAGTGGCCGCAGGTCAATACGGATCTCTGTGCCGGCCTGTGATAAGTTCAGTGGCTGTCAAACATATATTGGCACTGATGTCCTCAGGGAACAAGAAGGAATGTTCTTGGAGGAACTGAACTCCCAACAAGTCATAGTGGATCTTGAGTCTCATGTTCACCCAAAAATCTAATTTATGCAATTTTCCCTTAACCTCAAATGCAGTCTAGTTAGCTTCTTTAGTCCTGCATTTATAGCTAAAGGCTAATGTAGCTAACAAGTAATGGAAGCCTATACCCCCCACATAGCATCAGCAAACCTCACTGAGCTGGTAAGTTGCTTAAGTGGTTGATACTGTGTGATATTAAAGCAATAGAGCATGAGAGGGAGTGTGCTGTTGTGAGTAATGTCATGATAACGCATGACCTCAAGTGTTCTATTGCTTTTATACAACAGTTTGGTGGAAAAAAGAAATAAAGCAAAAAAGCGCTGAATTTTCTCAGCAGATTTGCTGTAGTATTTGCGATTCCTTCTGTTACAGAAGTAGTAGCCTTTTGCATTACGGATAGAGCCATAAAGGTATTGCAACAGAGGCAGTTTAAGGGGAGCCTGGCCACGTCCTATTTCTCCCACTATATTAAAAACATGACTGCAAAATGCTAGAGGGAGCCCACGAGACAGTCCTCAAAGAATGGGGTTAAATGGAGCTAAACAGCTAAAAACAAAAAATGACACATGGTTCTTACTATTTGTGCAGGACAGTTTTTCATATTTGGAAAGTAGGAAGAAGTATTTGATAAAAAAAAATCTAAAAACTTATCATTGTCTTCACATTCTCTGTAGCAGTGTTTCCAAACCCGGTTCTCAGGGCCCTCCAGATTGTCCACCTTTTTTGCTTCAACCTAACTCACATTAAAAAATGGTAAAGTAGGGTTGAAGGAAAAATGTGGACTGTCTGGGGGCCCTGAGGACCGGGTTGGGCTAGCTATGATGCTAGTGTTACTGCTACAGAGTTTTGATTGGAAAACTGATTAGCTCATGGGCTGAGTACAGTAATTAATGCTCACTGACATCATGAACATCCATAAGACATTGTTAGAAAGTCCTATAACTTTCAGAAGCACTCAAAAATGTATTTTGAGCTGAAATATTATATGCTGAGAAATGTGTGCACTTATAAACTATGACATTATAAGTAGTTCCATAGTAGCCCATTTATTTTTCACTCACTCGGCAGCTCCCTTTTGCATTTTTCATACCTAGAAGACTTTACTGAGTGGCAATCCTCCTTCAGACTCTCTGGTCACAATATCAGGTTCAGCTCCGCCTTTTCAGTGCTTGCCTGATTAACCTGAATGTCATTTTGTTTGTTAGTCTGTAAAGCTTTTCACACGTCATTGCATTTGCTGAACTGTACTCTGTTCACTTCTGGCTAATTCAGCTGCTGAGCGAAATGCTTGTTTAGGATCAACGGCAGGTTCAGAATTTGATGTAGACCTGCTGTCACACTCTTCTTCAGACTCGGACCAAACAGGCTGCACGTCAGCTGTATATCTTATAGAAGTTATCTAACGTATCCATTCTCTGTTTTTGTTGGGGCTACTCTTTTAAAGATGGATAAACTCGAAAGGTTCTTTGGTGAAGGGGGAATGGTTCTATTAGAAACATGACTTCTATATAGAACCATTTCATGCTTAAATTTCTTTGCATGGTGAAATGGCTCGTAACAATGGAAGAGCCCTTTTTGGTGCTATATAGAACCATTTTCAATTGTGTGTATAGAACATACACAAAGTTCTCCATCAGTCTGAAAATCCATTTCACCGTTAAAGAACCATTTCAGCATGAAATGGTTCTATATAGAACGCATGGTTCTAAATTGAACCATGCCCTTTACTAAAGAACCCTTGAAGAACCATCTTTTTTAAGAATGTAAAGTGGAAACGTAGTAACGGTTAGCTGTAGCATAAAGCTAGCAATTGGCGCTTGTTGAAATGATCACTAATCACTAATATCTTTATGGGTAGAAGACGTCTCAACCTATCGGACTGAGAACTAACTGCTGTTGGAACAAACTACTGTATAAATTGTCATCTTTAAATTGCGCAAAATGCAGCTAAAACAGTAGCTAAAGCTAAATTTGAGGACTGAATTTTTTCCATTTGTATAGATGACAGTACGTCATCCAGCATCAGAAAACATGTAAGCACGTTTATTTGAGCCAGTTTAACGGTTGAGGCGAGTGTGTAATGTTTGCCTGCGGTTAGCACAAAGCTAATTGGTGAGGTAAATCTTCTTTAGCTACATTAGCCTCAGGCTAGCTCTAGAGCAAATCTACAGACGCAAACTTCAGACACCAGCCCTGTCTTGACTGACTACATTTGGAAAAGGGGGGGGTATGTAAATTTGTTCCAAACAGGGACGTGAATCAGCTACTGTTTGGCAGGATGGCGGAATTTACCAGTACTTACAGTTAAGACATCCTTTTTTTACACGTCTTCTTGAGCAGACGACAGAGCATGAATATTTTTTACATTTCTTCTCCACCACCGCGCAGAGCACAACCTTGTCAAACAGCTTTTTAGTATACAAAAGCAACTCTTCACGGGGGAAACAATCTCTTATTGAACATGACAACCGCATTACCTCTGCCGCTGAAGAAATTGAATCCCAAATTGAATTTACTTAAAAGAGGCAAACAGATAGATGCAGTCAGTGCTGGATGCGCATGGAAGTGGAACTGTGTGTCAGCTGTGTCTCATGGACGTGTTCATATTCACGGGAGTTCACGTTCAGCAGCTCAAAGCTGAGCAGGTCCATTACATCTAAATCAAACAGCCACAGGGATCCTCAGTTAAATAAAGATGGACATGCAGCTTGTGGAGGTTTCATAGCTAGAAACAAATGTTTAGAGCTTCATGACACAGGCAGCTCAGAGAGAGCTGTTCAATGGGTGGCTATGTTCCATACAAGCAACATAAAGTGTTTACAAAGTGTTCAGTTTACAGCTTGTCTTATCTTCTTCTTCGTTGCTAACATAGCATAAGCATACCTTAAAGTAATGGAGATGGAAAAATACCACTGGGGACAAAAAGTCCTGGACAAAGTGTTTTAAAATGAAAGGATGAACAGTCAATTATCCACAAACAGAGCGATGCAGACTTTTTATGGTTGAAAAATTAAACTTGCTACTTATCACATGCTTCAAATCTAAGACACATGACCCAAAAAGGTGTAATGCTAACTGAAAACAAATTATATGTATTTCTCAAATTTTACATGCATCTTATTGAGAATACTTTCCTTCTGTTTGTCTCTTTATCTTCTTTCGTTACTGTGCTCCTCCACACTCTCTCAGTATCTTAGCTCCTCTAAATGATGTTATTGTACAGCTGCAGGAGATCCATGTGTTTAGTTTTAGGGACATTTCTCATAATATAGCCCACATATAATGCACATGAAATATTAATAAGTAGCTTTAGTGCATGACCAGTATGTGTCCCAAACGATGTAGTGGATGGACAAGGGTCACCTGCCTTTGACCCACTGTGTCCAGTTTCATGTATCAAATGGTAATTTATTCATGCTTTAACCCCTACATGAACGCCATGCAGAATGCAAAGTGCTGCTTTTTTCTGCTACAAGATATAAAAAAAAAAAAACAGGACATTTTGCTCCAAAAGAGCTGGACAGGAAGGCCAACAAGAGGAACGAGCAATTTAAAAAACCTGAAATATACTAAAATGTTTCAGCATTGAAAAAAGCCATTACTGAAAATGTTTCAGCATTGAAAAAAACAAAAGATTTTACTGAAATTGTTTCAGCATTGACAAAAGCCATTAGATTTTACTGAAAATGTTGTAGCATTGACAAGTCATTAGGTTTTACTGAAAATGTTTCAGTATTGACTAATGCTACTGAATTTTACTGAGAATGTTTCAGCATTGACGAAAGCCATTGAATTTTATTGAGAATTGTTTAGCAGTGGAAAAGGCCACATTTACTTATATTTTACTTGCATTGTTTCAGAATCAGGTTTTGTGTTTCAGAGACTAGTAGCCCTTTGGTTGGCCCACTTACTTTTTCGCTAGCCCTGTATTTTCTCCTAGCCAGCTAAACATGCCCAGGCTCCTCCTTGTGTGCACTTAGGTAGACACAGTGTGCAATTTTGTGGAATTGGGAAGAACCAATTAAAACCCAATTTCTGCACACAGACTCGAGGGGCAGGATGCAGTTGTGTGGTTTCACTTGATAAGCTGCGTGTGGGAAAGCAGCTGTGCTATTGGTACCTGGCTCTTCTACAATCATCCCCTCAAGCCCCCAATAACGCAGAGAGCTACAACTGGATATTTGCAAGGGGTAATGGGCTAATTCAGCGAATCACTGCGCAATCTGGGTGTGTGTGTGTCTGAGTCTGAATTCCTAACACCTTAAGGGCGCCTGAAAAACGTTTGCTGTGTATCTTATATTGGAAGTAGAGGATTAGATAGTTGTCTCAGTGGGAAACATGATGAAAGAATGTTTTGTGTAATGCCTTGTTTTAATTTTACACAAGAACACAATGTAATCTGATACAAAAAAAAAAAATCTGCTGTTTTATTCAATCTGCGTCTTACCAAGCTGATGCAAAAGTCTTTAATAAATCCAAGGAGACCACTTTTCATGGCCAAACTTTAAACCAGGTTCATCACATCACTCATAGTTGGCTGTTCCGGTCATGGCTTTAGTGATTTCAGATACATTGAAGATATACATACATACATACATACAAGATATACATACATACATACATACAAGATATACATACATACATATATACATATATATAAAATATGCATTTATTTATTGTTCTGTAATCAGAGATCTTCCTGCAACAGTAGAAATGCCTGTAGTTACTGTAGTTTCCGAGAGATGATTAATAAAAAGAGACAACTGAACCTGCACTGCTGTATTTGGTCTAATATTGATTGGTCAGAACAGCCCCTCAAACCATGAGATTAACCTTCTGTGTGAAGGTGAAGACACAGTGCCCTCCAGTGGCGAAACTAAGCTACTACATTAAAACTCACACACTCTGTGCACAGCGCTCTAATGAGGCCATCTGTGTTCTAGAATATACTGTTCTGTATGTCGTATATATTCCAAAACATGCAGGAAAACAAGTACACTTTGAAAGACAACAACTCATCCAGCAAGAAAGAAGTAAATTTGCCAGAAAATATAAAGAAGGTAGGCTGACTTTGTGTTATACCCATTATTACATATTAGTGCAAAAACCAGGGTCTGCTATGTTAGTGCCGACAATATTTCTTTAAATAGACTTAAAGCTAATGCAGCATTCGTAACATCCATTTTCTATTACTCCTAAAATGTGCCACCATTATACAAAAAAAGTGCTTGTGTCTAAGCTTATCTCAAATCTTTATTATGAAAGGCCTAGAAGAAGTATGAGCAGTCCACCCCCACTACCATCAGGCCAAGAGGTCCAGGTCAGAGAGGCCTCTGGCGTCCCAAACACACAGCCGGACAGAGCTGGAGCCAGACAGAGGCAGAGAGAAGTACAGAACCTCACTACACTAAGAACAGCAGTGCTTTAAATGTAGCCTTTAACTCTTTAAACTTTAAGAATCTGTCAGCTCCACACTTCAGTTCCTCACTCTCATAACTACTAGAGGTGTAACAATACACATTTCTAGGTTTCATACTCCTATTGATTTGGATTTTTGATATTTTATGTGCTTAAAATGTCTTGATTTATGTAATACATGTTTTAATATAGTACTCTGACTATATAGTACTCTGTAGTACTAGACTATATAGTACTCTAGTTTAGCTCAGAAAACTTCAACTTTTATTTCAAAATAAGTAGCAAGTCTTTGTGCGAAACAGCGTTGTTATAAAATAAAAAACTATAAGCAATATGGAACCAAGAACTACCTCATATAGAGCCTTACAGTATCCATTTTCACTTAGTTTCACTCATCCACTTTGCATTAACTATAATTAAGTTACTGTTTGTGTTTCAGTAGTTATTGAACAATAAATAGTAGTTACTGAAGGGGAAAAAATACTTTATAGAGGTTACTGAATAATTCATAGTGGTTACTGAATAATTCATAGTAGTTACTGAATAATTGATTTAGTTACTAAATAATTAATTGTAATTCATAGTTACTGAATAATTCATAGTGATTGCTGAATAATTTATAATAGTTACTGGATAATTCATAGTGGTTACTGAATAACTCATAGTAGTTTCTAAATAATTCATAGTAGGCCTAGTTACTGAATTATCCATAGCAATTACTGAATAATTCATAGTGGTTGATGAAGAATTCAAAGTGATTTCTGAATAAGTCATAGTAGTTACTGAATAATCCATGGCACTTTCTGAATTAATCATAATCGTTTTTAAAATAATGCATGAATAATTAACAGTACTGGATAGTAATCTTCATAAAGTCTAAGGCTTAAGGGGTTAATATGCATTGTTTCAATAATGTTATTATGTTATGGAAAACATGCAAATTTGGAAAATGTAAATGTTCTTACCTCTAAATTATGTTCTCATTCTGACTACAAGCGTTTCATTCTTTTCATTCTTTTCATTCTT
>JAILXH010151506.1:5227-18613 GCA_023558415.1 Piaractus mesopotamicus
TCCAGCTAAGAGCAGTTTGTGTAAATAGCCCTTAGTGTGCTGTAGGTAAGCCTCCCAATAAGCCATCATTACTGAGTCTGGGGTACTTTGCCACCGGCACCACCTCCACAGGTGGACCATTATGCAGCTTGAGCAGGTACTGAGCAGGTACCAGCAACAACTTACTGCTTCTTAGCTATGAAAGCTGATAGTTTGCTATTTCAAATTGTTTTCACTGTTAGTGAGCAGTCAACATGCATAGCAAGGATGTAAATGAAATGTTAATCTCATAGGTTCAGGTTAAACATCTTGAAACAGCTATTATCTTAAGCACAGGCCCTTGCAAAGAGACAAAACCCTCAGCCCACAGCTCTTCAGCCAAGCAAAATGCGCCAAGGACAGCGGCCCGCTTTCCACGTTGAAAATGTTTACTTTTAATATCTCATTTGCTTGTGAGCTGCGGGGCGTAATTAAAGCAAATTTTCTGACTTCAGAGAGGCCATTACTTTAACTATTCAGGGTAAACAAAAACCCACGGTGTGGCACCTCCTCTGCGGAATACTGGATGAAGAGCTCAAGATAAAGCTAATGGAATAAAAAGCGTTTCATTTCTGCAGGGTGAGCACTCCACCACGTCTAAAAACATCATTATAAACAACACGTAAAAGATTCATTTCAGCATTTTCTTTATTAAAAGCTGTCTGAGGCTCTCTGTATTCTCTCTATGGAAACTACTGCAACTCTGTTTGTGTTCTTGTGTGTGCGTATGGACAGGGGTTTGCATCGGGCCATCGTACCTTAAAGCCTTTCTATGTCAGAAGAGCCATAAATATGAAGCATGAAGTAATGTTTGTAAACTAAATTACAGTATCATTCACAAGCCTCTGATGTTCTTTAGCGTTGGCCTGACGTTCAGACTGAAGCGGTGCATCTCTTAGTTAATTACGCCTGCTCTCTCGTGCAGACTGTGCTCATAACACATAAAAGAACAAACACTTCTCACTGCAGTTAATTTATCATCAAATCAAACGGTAATTGCTTTTTCTTCTGCAATCAGAGTGACTCCATAGTGCTACCAAGCAGATATTATACACTTTTCACCTTGGAAGGATAATAAATCACCCTGCAACCACCCCCTTACCCCACACCCCACACCCCACCTCCCAAGATATTTCCAATATTTTTTTCTCCGCTGAGTTAAATTGCCTTTAGATAGGCTTACTGTTCCCCGTCATATCAAATATGCTCTTGTCAAGCGCTTGATGGATGTGTGGGCCTGTTTTAATTGCGATGTGGAGGAGCCTGTGCCAAGCGGGGAGGAAGGACTAAATCATTTAGCTAGGTATTTTTAGAAGTAGGGGGCATGCAATAAGATATACATTAACCTGAGAACAGATGAGCACTGTTTTGAACAGATGGTGCACTCATTTAGAAAACCTATTGAGTTCCAGGGGCTAAAACACACCAGCGCTACTCTAAACTAACTCAGAGCCTCCTTGGGGAAAAGAGCCACCTGAAGACAGTGCATGCTCAAAGTGAATTAACTCACAAACACACACAGGCTTTGATCCCTGCAGGTGGCGAATGGAAAGCCAATGCTGCATCAATGGAAACTACTGAACATTTTATCACCTGCATTAAAGAAATTATGTGGCTTAAAACTTGGCAGAATATGATGTTGATGTAATGTAATGTTGATGTAATGTAATTCTAAACTATGAAACTCTTAGCTGAACTATGCTAGAAGCCACTAAATTCTGTAATAATGCCCATTGCTCTATTCATGGGAAAATCTTTGACCATTATGTTGGCAACCATAGACTGTTAATGTTAATGAGTGCTGGTGGAGGAATTGTTTGTTGTGGTTATTGTTAATTATAAATGTCAGTTATTACACAGTTAAACTGGGCGATGGGGTGTGGGGTGTGGGGTGTGGGGTGTGGGGTAAGGGGGTGGTTGCAGTGTGAGGATTGATTTGGTAAGTTGATATGGACTTTAGGGGTCGAGGTTGGGGGGGTATTCATTGCTTTCCATCTTTTTTATGAAACATTTGCACACTTAATAATAATAATAATAATAATAATAACAATAATAGTTTTTCTTCCTGTTATTTTATGATAGTTACTAACTATTGTGAAAGCAAACAAAGTGATAAGGCCATCGCACACAGGGCGCGCCACGCAGCAGAGCTCTGCTATAGAATGCTGGCAGGGAGAGCCCAAAAACATCAGGGTCAGGTTCATTTTCACACTCTACTTGTATAAACTGAATAAAATAAAATGTTTAGCAGCTCTTATCATGCTTGGTGTCCATTTACTAACTCTTCAGATAGTTACTAGCTGAGGTAACTTACCATTAGATTTGTCTGTTGACTTGACAAATTGGCTGCCTTTCTCTGTGTACATTTCAAGCCACATATGGTCTACTGTGACTTTCTGTAGTCTCAATATGGCTTTAATTTGATGTAGTAATGTCAAAATGCTGCCTGGGGTGCTCTAACATGCTGTGGAATTGAACAGTGCTCAGAGACATTGAGAGCCGGTACGCGCCAACATGCTGTGTCAGCGCCGGTGCATGTCCCTCCATTAAAAACAATGGCTTCAAATTTTTTGATGCTGCATGACGCAGCACATGCAGTGTTTGACAACCTATAGTGTGTGAGTTGAAGCTTCATCTTTGCCAAATAAAAGAACACAGAAATAATGCAGTTCAGTAAATATTATTGTTGTAGTTTATTTCATCTTTAATTTGACCATGAAACTGGAATTAACCTAGTAGTAAAGAGCAGAACTGCAAAGCTGTATGTAGCTGCCTAGCTTAGCCTGATGCCTTTTTTGTCTGTTTGCTGTTTTGCCTGATGTCCTATTGTGTAAGAGCTGATACATGACATTGTTTTTCCCAAAACCCAAAGCCACTTTATATGACATCTGAAACCTGATGCTGTGGTCTTAGGATTTTTTTTTTTGTACAGGCCTGATATCACAGTGTAGCCCCGTCAAGCATATTCAACCAGTGCAGCTCAACAGCCATGTTTCTAGAATGATCTCTTCTAGATACAATAATTATGGTATTATTGTAATATATCACATGACCCAATGTGTTGGAAAGTTCAGTTATGTTCAAATGTGGGAATCTTAGTGTCTTACTATGGTTTGCAAGAAATACATGAACAAATGAACAATGTTTTGTAGTACAGAGATTTTTACCTTGCTGGGGCTGTTTCCACAGTTATTTAGTTATCCGTCACCAGACACAGACCTAACAACATCCCTTAACTGTGAAGAAATCACTGTACTGCATGGTTGCTAATGGATTTTTGTTATAAGATAAGATTGAAACAATGGCAGAGAAAGACTTCATATTTTTCTAACTACCGGGCAACATCTAATCTCAGCATCATGTTACATATTAAATGGTCCTTAGTAGCATATGCCATGTTTTTTTTTTTAACAATAGAAAAAGAACCTTAGGGGTATGTCATGCTTCATTACAGTAAATCAAAGGATTTCACGACAGTATTTTGCACTGTTAAATCACACAAAGATAATGTGTTAAGACACGATCAGATCTAGATATCTAAAAAAGCCATAAAATCATAAATGAACAGTGTTCTAAATCTGACTTTTTTGCTCTGTTCTGTCTCAGGGCTTGAGGAGATGCTCTAGAAGATTTACAGTGGTTTGAACTGGCAGCTTTGACTGACTCTTCCACTTGGGTGATTGTTATTCAAGGAGAGCAGAGCCTCTTATATTTTATGGCTCCTCTTCTGGCAGCGTGTGCAGATTTATGACATTAAAATCCACTGCACAAGGTGATATTTGTCACCGGTGAAACATAACCACTGTAAAATTAAACAGTCAGTTTAACAATGCAAGCTGACATAGGGGGTGCAGGTTGGGGTATAGGATTATAGGGTCAAGATGCATTAGCAGTGATTGTTGGAACATTATAAGACAAATGCATATAGGTCACGTTGATTAGATAATATATAACTGATAAAAACTCCATAAATATAAATCAATGAATAATAACTAGCATTAGTGAATGCAGAGATGCCTGCTACATCGCTGGGAATGTTGAAACCCTGCAGTACAACACATTGAGTACTATCAAAAGTTTTAAAGGAAAACCACCTTGTGGGTTTTTTGTGATGTCACAAAAACAAACACATTTACAGATGTCCATCTATTCAGTCTACAGTCTACCTCTCATTCACTTTGAAGTTATAAAGAGTGGACTGATTTGGATTGAGCTCCAGTCCAACCCTGGCTCCGCTCACTCGTGATCACCTCAGCTAGTTTCTGCACTCATTAACTACTGCTTTGTTTAGCTTCACTCCTTGCAAAGTCTTCTGTAATAAAAAGGAGATGCTGTTAGGATACATGTGCTGGGTAGTTCTATTAGGGGGCTTCCAGTACTCGTCATCATAGTCACAGGCAGAAATCAAAACTAGTGACGCTTATACAGAATCATTAAGAACATTCGAGCAAAATGAATCAGCTGCTCCGATCAGATCTAAAGGTTCCCAAGATTCGAATGTGACCTGACATCATGTTGGCTAAAAATTAGTGTGAACTGATAGCTCAACTGAAAGAAAAATACATTCAGTTTTACTGTTGGACATTGCATGCTTAAGTCTGGGCATATAATAGAGCCCTTTAGTTTAGCTGACTTTAACTTGGCACAAGGCAAACAAGAAGGCTGCACTGTTTTCCCTGCTGATCATCAGCAAAAACAGCATGTGTTCTGTTTTGGGTGCTGATATGCTGGTCAGCAGTAATGAAAGCTGATATGCTGATCACCACCAAAACCAGTATATGTTGTGTTTTGGATGCTGGTATGCTGGTCAACCAGCAGGCCATGCTGGGGTGACCAGCTAAAACACCACCAGAGCGACACGAAATGAAATGCATGCTGGTCTGTGCCATACACCCTCAGAAAAATAGGCACTAAACTGTTATTTGGGCAGCACCCTTTTTGTCACTGGGGTGGGATGTCTTCAGTGACTTGGCAGTAAGGGAACAAAACTGTACCATGTTACATTTCAGTTATATTTTTTAAGTTATATTGCTTCCACATACCCTGTCTTGAATCTGGTCTTTTATTTTATTGTTCTGTTTCAAAAAAATAGGTAATGAAAAGATACAAATAAGTACCTTTCCCCCAGGAAAAACTTATTTCAGGTACACAATTGGACCTTAAACCATTGTTGTACCTTTGAGGGTACATTTATATTGTTTGTACCTTGAACGAATCAGTCTGATAGACATCTTCTTTGAGAGCCCTAATCAGCAATAACTAGGCCATTCTCAAAACTCTAACCATAATTTGTGTTCTATCTGCTAAATAGTCTGTATTGGTTCATAGAGCTTTGTATTGGTGCATCATGCTTGAACTTCGATTGCGATATAATTTGCAGATGCTCCTTCAGCTCTTAGGTGGTTACGGCAACCCACAGGAATCAGCATGTTCTCTGAGTTTAAAAAGGTATTTATTTAACAAGAGCTAAATGGGAGCTAATTGTTTAGTTACCAATAATGAATATTTACACATAGTGACATTTTGCACCCATCATTCTTAAACTTCTGAAGAAAGAAATCATATATTCAAAAATAAAACTAACTTCACTGCTCAAGAGCTTCGGTTTTCCTCCCACGGTCCATCTAATTAGGCCAATTGGACATGCTAAATTGCCCCTAGGTGTGATTGTGTGTGTGGATGTATATGTCTGTCTGCCCTGAAATGGACTGGTGACCTGTCCAGGGTGTATCCTGCCTTCCGCTTAATGATTGCTGGGATAGGCACCAGCACCCCCCACGACCCCAGAAGGATAAGCAGTTTAGAAAGTGTGTGTGTGTGTGTATGTATGCAGTTTCCCTATAAAAACAGTTGCAGAGATTTTAGACTCCATTCCATCTCGACTTTTTCTCCCGGAGGCTCTGGTGCGTTCTGGCCTGGTCCCTAGTGGAACTGACCCTTCAGCTTCTCCCTGTAGTAAAACTGCTTCTCGTGTCAGTTAAAACCATTTCAAAAAGGTGCTGTTATTTAAGTTAATCTACTTGCGAAATCAGAGTATATGAACCCAGTATGAGTTCACAAAGTCATGGTCTACCAACATCATAATTAACATTCAGAGAGTCAGGGGCACAACTGCTCCTTCGTTGACGCATTAAGCGAGCACTGATGAAATTGCGCATTTAATCAGTTCAGCTGCACTGCCTTGTTAAATAACTAGAAATTACATTCAAGACTCATTAGCAAGTTTAAGAGTAATTTTGTGCCGTCATTTAGTTAAAAGTGCATCTCTGGGGACAATTTGATCTTTGAATGGGGAAATAGAGTGAAGGCTTGGAAAAGGCGGCTCCGGATGCTGCCAAAGCTGCTTTGCAGCACAGTTTTATGAGTGGCAGGGCAAAGCTGAAGATAGAACTAGGCCACAGAGAGAACGGCTTAAGAACAGTGAGCCAACCACACTTCCAGTCAAGGCGGATATGGCTCTGTAATAGCTGGACTGGTTAGATGTCCACTGTGCCAGTTCAGACTGATGGTGAGCCTTAAGTGCTAATGAGGGAGAGAGACATTGCTGCAAACTGCCACTACTGCTGACACTTCCTACACACAACTGTGAGGCACAACTGTGCTTGTGTCTATGAGAAAGGTCACTAAGAAGCTACCATGTTGTCAACGAAAGACATGCTAGACTTTCTGGAGCTACACTGCAGTCATTACATTATGGTGCAGTGGGCTGTTACACAGGCACTGAAGGGGTTTTATTGGGCACATTTATTGTGAGGTGTTTATTACTCATTTTATTAGTTATTAATCACACTCATAACAATTAGAGTAATCATCCAGTACAACACCAGTCAAATGTTTGGACACATCTGTATGTTTTTATGATCTGAAAGACATTTTAATTTAACCCCTTAAAATCCCAGGCTTATGACATACTAAGGCTTATTATTTAGTATCTACAGGGACTTCAGTGCAAATTGGCTGAGCTATTCTTAGATTACAGAAGTGTGTAATAAAATTTGGGCCCGTCGGTAGGCCCATGGCCATTTAAGGGGTTAAAAGTCTATGCTTAATTCTTGCAAGACAAATGCATTACATGTCCAAAACTTTCCATAAACCATTTTAATCAATGACATCAGCTACTTTTTACCTTTTTCACAGTAGCCTGAATGAATGCAATTTCCACATATTCCGGATGTCCTTCAGTTGAATTCTGCACTAGGAGTTGCACAACTATTATGTTTTACTAGTTGACGAGTCATTCAAAAACGGAGACAACTTTTTGACTAATTGTCATTACTATATCAAAAATCATATTCAGGACATCAGTGAAAAGTATGTTATTAGCAGCTCGCTAATAGAAGCTAGCATGGCAGATGTTGGAGTTTGAGATGTGAAATGTGCATTTGAGAAGACTTTGTGCTGAATTTTAGTCAGTTTTATCCTCAGGCGCTCTGCCTATAGAGGTGCATAGGTGACTAGCATGGCTCTCAGAATCTCAACTCTTTCAGAGAATTTAAATTGGCTTTGATCATTCATGCTTCCATACATGGGTATTATCAGTTGAATGGAGAATAAAGAACTGTATTAAGCTAAATGCTAGTAGCAAACATCTGCATCTCAATAGATCACAAGAGAAAATCCAAATCCTCTCCATAGTAAAGCATCACCAATAGCACAGGACACTCTGGGCCTAAGGTCACTAATTGTCTGCTAAAGGGTATAAGTCCTCCAAGCATTGAGCTGGGAGTAGTGGAACTGCATCTTTTGCAGTGCTCAGTGTGTTTGTCTTCTTGATGCCAGTGGAAAATCCCAGGTAGCTTTTCATGAAGCTACTTGAGAAAATGCCAAGACTGCATCAAGGCAAATGGTGGCCACTCTAAAGACTAGATGTCATTGTTTACTCTTGTAGTTTTGTCTTCCACAGAGTGGGAAATAGTAAAATGAGGAAAACTCGTCTATAAGTAGGTGTGTCCAAACTTTTCATCAATATATGCAGCTGCAATGCTTCAAAAAGATAAGCATTGCCTCTCACATGCTACCCCAGCAAAGAAATTGTAGCCTATTGCAGTAATATGCTCTGGATGTTAACTGAAGTAATATATATGGTTGGATACCTCTTCTGTGCACCACAGGTCTGCATGTTGCATTGCACCTAATAGTGTTCCTAATTCAGTTATTGACATTTCAATAAAGACGCTCCAAATTTGAATGTAAGGAAAGTGCCAGCATGAATCAATGTCCTTGTTGACATGTGGATCTGCAGGTCATTACAAGACAAGCTTCTCTCTCCTCAGTCTGCCGCCCTTCTCCTTTCCAGTTATTTATGGCATTATATCTATTCGCACAGCCGCTCCTAATTACACTTCACTGTAAGATTGATGGGGGACCTCAGGCAGATGTCTCTGCCTTACCTTTGTTTGTCCTGACTGATGGGCTGGGCCCTGCCTCAAACGTTCCCTGTGTTTACAGGGATTTTACATACAGTGAAAAAATAAATCAGAATTGGAACCTTTTTATTTGGCAAAAACAATTTGTTCAAGGACTTTTTCTTGATGCAATTATAAACATACATTCCAGTAAAAACTAGAAAAATATATACATTGGGAAATTGTTAATCATCGAAAGTATCAATGCAAATTCATGTTATTTTGTTTCTAACAGACATTCTGTAACGAGGCAGAATAACTCAGACGCTCGCGGTTAAAAAAAGAGAGTGAGGCTTTAATGTTTGAGTCGTAATCCAAAATCGTGGTCCAAAAACAGGCAAAGGCAAGCAACACAAAAAGACAAACATAAGGCGAACAAAGTCCAAAGGGCAAAGGCAAAAGGGCAAAAGTCAAAAACAGCAAACAGAGTCAAAAACCGGAAAATCACAATAGACAGAAGAATATAACGCTCAGTAGCTCTTGGAAAAAGAAGCAATACCTCGCAATGAACTATACTAAAAGCCCGGGCTTTGTACTAAACTAATTATATGAGAACAGGTGAAATCAGTTAATACTCAGGCGAGAGAGTGCGGTGATTGGAGTGAGATGGAGGGCTGAGAATCATGTGATTCCCCAAACCCCAAACACATTCAATATTCAGTGATGTTGAGGTCTGGACTCTGGGGTGGTCAGTACATTGTTCTGAGAACACAAGCAGCTTCTTTGTTTGATTTGCAAACGTTTTTCATATTGTTCTATTTCTTTTTCCCAGTAATGGCTTCTTCACAGCTACACATCCTTTCAGACCCATAGCATTGAGTTGTCTTCTCACAGTGGAAGGATGGACAGAAACTCTTGTGGATTTGTTTAGATCTGAAGCAAGAGAGGACCTTAATTATCTCTCAAAGAAGACAGCTTTTCATTTTCCTGATCTACCAGGTCTTGTTCAGTTGTAAGGAGTCATATTTTCTCTTTATCTTTTAGTTTTTTGAACTTCAGTTTTTCACTTCTTGAATTTCCTCTTCTTTATGCAAGTGGAGTATGTTAAATCTAATTTCCTCAGAAACATCTTCTGAAAAATGAATAACTTGTACTTAAGGGACATTTTTACTGGAAATAAATGAAGTGTGGTCTCTGACTTTTGCACAGTACTATACAACTTGCAACTCTACATGTGGTTTCATTCAATACTTAGCTTTATTATTCCTTGGTGAGACCATTGTCTAATTCACTAATACAATAGCGCATATTTCTTCTCATAAAATGATGGGAAAGTAACCTGCTTGGGTCAGTTAGCCTAGTTTTATATTACACAACCGAAACAGACACAAACACATTTCCAACATCTGATTTATAGTTGGAGAACTTATATAGAGTTGTTCCAAAGTCTAAATGTTCAAGCCTTAGCCCATATCCCTTGCATAGACAGCAAGGAGTTCTAAAATAACTGAATGCCTGTGGACTGTGTATACAGAGTTACCACATGTGCTTCCTGGCACTAATAAAAAACAACAGACTTCTGCAAATCAAATTGTGCAGCCTGTCGTTCGGATAGTTGAACTATGAGGGTATTGGTTTGTACTGTGTTTTGTTAAGCCAGTCATTTGAAGACGTTTGATTGCAACAAGGCACAGGGTTGATTTAGGTTAGCTCTGTCGTTTGTGAGTAGATGCACATTACCAGCGAAGCAATGAAGCAAGAGGGGACCCTCTATCAATTTTGTTCTTGCATCTGTTAGTGTTACAAATGAGCATTTATTTGCATGTTTGCACAGCTCCCTTATGGATGAGTCTCCCCATCAGCTATATTAATTTAGACTCTGCACCAATGTTTATGTTCCATCACAGGGATTAGAAATGGAATTATTGCTCAGCGCCTGACGTTTTGTCATTTCTGCCCCAAAGTTGCTGACTAGACAGTAAACAAACTAGAGATTTACGCCAGGCTGCACAGCTACACTTGAGAAACTTTCCGAGAAAACAAAAAGAGTTCTTGGACAAGCTTTTGTCCTTAAGCGGTTGTGTAAAGTCGGTTTCCACAAGTAAGTTCCTCTTGACAGACATTCATCTCATCATGGAGGTGATGGATGGCTGTATGGATGGTGTGTGTGTGGGGGGAAATATACAGCGAATGCAGCTGATTTATCATTTCCTCGTCTCAGTGGAATTTCTACAATTACATTCCCTGTCCTGGATTCCAGGACAGCTCCCACTGGGGGAATCACATTGGAAAGGAATGAAAAGCCCTGTGAGGAATGCTGCAGTCTCTGGAGGCCTGAAAAGACTAGTCTTTTACCTACGCTCCCTCTCAGCTCAGAGGAATACAGTGGGTTCACGTTCATATTGAACAGGTTCTGCTGTCACTCGCAGCCTAGTCAGAAAGAGTCTAACTTTAGATCATGTGAAAATTATGTTACATAGTATGCAAAACATTGATAATTGTATAGCATTAGGACATACCATTTTACAGTACCACTATACAATAAAACTACCCTTCTAAAGTGTTTATGAATGGTTCAAAATCTGTTTATTAATAGTTATTAATTGGGTCAAAAAAAAAAAGTAAAAAGGTGATCTGACGTGATCTGATCTGAACAGTAATCTGTTGTATTTGATGTATATCTGATGAAGCTGATAGTCATCATGCTGATGGAGAAGCAACCAGCAAGATCTGAGGTTTAACAGTATACAGTGCCCTCTAAAATATTGGCATCCCTGGTAAACATGAGCAAGGCTGTAAAACCATTCTTTTTGCAGCCTCCCTTTGCAAAGATAACAGCTCTGAGTTATCCCCTATAATGCTTTACAAGTATGGAGAATACATAGCAAGAGATCTGAGACCTTTCCCTTTATAAAGAACCTATCCAGATCTTTCAGATTCCAAGGCCCATGCTTCTGGACTCTCCTCTTCAGCTCATCCACAGGTTTTCTATGGGGTTTAGGTCAGGGGACTGGTGTGGCCATGGCAAAACCTTAATTCTGTGGTCAGAGAACCATTTTGTGTTGATTTTGAGGCATGCTTTGGATCATTGTCCTGCTTGAAGATCCAACCATGGCCCAGTTTAATCTTCCTGGC
The DNA here is from genome assembly GCA_023558415.1 of Piaractus mesopotamicus. NCBI lineage: Eukaryota > Metazoa > Chordata > Actinopteri > Characiformes > Serrasalmidae > Piaractus > Piaractus mesopotamicus. Next base: position 16,726 of record JAILXH010151506.1, read on the forward strand.
TGAAGCAGTCAGGTGTTGATTTAATATCTGCTGGTACTTAATGAAGTCCATGACATTTAGATATCCAGACAAGTTGTCGAGGGCCTTTGAAAGAAAAATCGCATCACATATCCACCACCATACTTTGCAGTTAGGATGAGGTACTTTTCTGCATGGCTATTTTTGTGTCTATACCAAACCCTCCTCTGGTATTTGCTGCCAAAAAGCTGTATTTTGGTCTCATTTAACAATAGAACATGATCCAACAGAAACTTCAAATAATACTTGATAAATACATACTTGATAGTATGATAAAGTTAGTTTCTTGGTAATATTTTGAATGAAAGATTACATAGATAAGCAATAAAATAATATTTTTACAGCCTGTTTTGTTCATGTCTACCAGGGCTTGGCTAGTGATATTTTGTGGAGGGCAGTGTGGATGATTGTGGGCTCACTGTATGGCAAGCAACAGACCACTGTTTATTCATAGTCATAACTGCTTATTAAGGTGTTCATGATCTCATTAATAACAATAATGAACTAATTTTAAACTGTTCAAAGGCCTTATAAACATCTAATTTTGAAGTCATGCCAGTATTTGTCATTTTCTACTCATAATATAACAGATTGTGTTTACTTTGTCAGCAGTGTTCCAACTTTACTAATGTTGTTCAATATAACAGACTATGTTTTACACATGAATTACATATTACCATTCATACACCGATTGCACCGCAATGGTAGAATGACCCAGATGCTTCCTGTAACGTTTCTGGACGATGACTGTTTGAAGCTTTCGGAAACTCAGGCCTTAGCTGACGATCCTGTTAAGTGGAGAGTGAAATAGCACAAAATGGAAAGAGCAGAGACTCCATGAATGAAGACCATCCAAGCAAGCTCCACAGGCCTTATCACCACATACACCAGCAGGTCACTGTCAAATGAAGCTTACAGTGAAGGACACAGTTATCACCCGACCGCAGCTGACAAGCCAGCATTAGCATACTGCTACAGATTCACACTCTGCTAGCAGAGATGTTCAAAAGCAACTTTATGAGAGTCTGAGCCAGGCATGGAGGCTTTAGTCATGAATTTTAGTTATTTAGCTTAATTGTTAAATTGTGATTAACAATTCAGCTAAACCTACTATATAATTTATACAGAATGCACTGCAATGCACATTGAATACGGTTACGGCCTCAGTTGCTGTCTTCTGTCAGGGATTCTGTATGCTTGTATACCTGTGGACAAAAAAGTGTCATTCTTGTTCTTTCCTTTTATTTTCAAAAATTCAATAAAGTCTACATAAACAACAAAATGATACAAAAATAACAGTGAACGTCTTTGTCTGATAATAAATACATTTTGCACCAATAAAAGGGCAAATGTTCAAAACAATTGTTCTTACTAGGCAAAACAATCATGTTTACTGTAATCATGAATTTTGATAAATTAAGAAATTTCAATAATGTGTATGTGCTTTTTTTAGTTAGTTTGGAAATTTGCCCAGATTGTATAAAGTTTATAGTACAGTTTAGTGATATTTTATTTATGAATAATTTATTTATGATAAAATAACATAAAATATCAATTGCTTCACTTGAATTGATGGCATTTTGTTTATGGCAAATGTTTATAATGTTTTTTATAATTGTTATTATGAAGTTCAAGTGCATTATCATGATGCACTGGTCATTATCCATTTAAAAGGCATTTTAATGAATAGCAACATTTCTGTTATTAGAGTCTTATGAAGCATTATTAGAGTTTATAAATATGCTGCCGAAACCTTACCAAGTTACAAAGACTTATAATGATATTACTGATGGTTTGTGAATAGAAGCTTCATAGAAAGTGTTGCCAGGTTTTGCTTGGTTTTTTTTTTTTTTTTTTTTTTTTTTTTTTT
>JAILXH010151521.1:0-18564 GCA_023558415.1 Piaractus mesopotamicus
ATATATATATATATATATATGTATATGGAAAGCTTTGTTCACAGCCAGGACATTATTAATTTGACGAGTCTACAGCTGTTACACAACAACACGGTAAATCTGTGTTATGTGTGGTTATTTGTCCCTCCTTCATGTGGCTGTGGGTTTACAGCTGATGGTGTGTTTTGTGGAGGCAGCAGGTTCACAGTATTACACAGTATTATTGTTTGTGAGGCGCTGGTTTATTGTCCATGCTGTGCCACATGTGCCTCAGTGAAGGTGTTGTGCTGTGGCATGTTGTGTTCTGTCGTGTATTGTGTTGTGCTGTGTTGTGTGGTGTGCTGTGTTGTACAGTTGTGTATTGTGTTGTGCTGTGTTGTGTGGCGTGCTGTGTTGTACAGTTGTGTATTGTGTTGTGCTGTGTTGTGTGGCGTGCTGTGTTGTACTGTTGTGTATTGTGTTGTGCTGTGTTGTGTTGTGTGGTGTTATGTGTGTTGTGTGGTGTGTTGTGCTGTACAGATCCTGCCCTGCTGTTCTTCATAACACACAGAGGAGCTGCTGCCTCCTCCAGTGTGCTCAGACAGACAGAGCGGACACTGTGTCTGAGTCTTTGAGTGCAGTCCTGCACGCCGCTGTTCGGGTTGGTCTCTTTCCTCAGCGGTTTTACAACTTTATTCATGTTTTTTTTCAGGTCAACGCACTCATTCATAATCCTCAGTGCCAGAGAATTGTAGACAGTCTGGCTCGTCTCTGAAGGACAGATTTAGCTGGATGTGTTTTGGGTTTCTCCAATGACCTGCCACTCCTCTGAGAACACGGAGAGCATCGCGGATGAGAGGAGAGCAGAGTCGGAGAGGAGGAGAGCAGAGCCGGAGAGGAGGAGACCAGAGCCTGGGCATACAGAGCAGAGCGCCATCGCCACAGCCATGAGAGACCTGAAAAACACTGGTACACTTCACTACCATTTCCACTTCGCTTATAGCAGCTTTTTCTGCTTTTGCTTTTCAACTATTTTTGTAGCTTTTCATTTCCTTACTTTATTATTTTTATTATTTACAATAACAGCCATAACATTAATAATAACAAGATTATATAATCAATTATAATTTTAATAAACTTAGGCCTTTTACAACTTATTATTATTTAAGCTAATTTCTTACTACTGCTGTTACTACTTTTATTATTACTATTATTATTATTATTATTATTATTATCACTTCTTATTGTTATTTAACTTAGCTTTTTATCTTGCTTCTTAATTTTCCTCCTTTGTTATTATTATTATTATTATTATTATTATTATGTAATTTGGGCTTTTTCATTCCTTTACTTAGAGCTTAGTAACCCTTTGTGACACAGTATATATTACACACTGTTGGCTGGGGGAATCAAATGAATCATGTATCAAATAAAAATGAGCTCTAGCTGATTAGAATCAAACTGAAAAGAGAGTTAAAATGCAAAGATAAATAACATGATACACAAGACATCCAGTGTATCAGTATTTGCGATTCATTATATGCAAAAATGAGGATGCCGCAGAAGTTTAGATGAAAATTGTTTTATTATATTGGTTGTTTTATTATATTATTTCTAGTTGTGCATGATATGAATTTGTAAATTTTAAGTGGCTCGATTTTGTAGTAATGTATCTCTGTGTGCTATGTATAGATGTGTGGTATGCATTTATTAATTTGCTGCAACCAAACAATGCAAAACAAAACACTCTCAGATTTTCAGTAAGATTATTTTTTTTTTTCAAAACTTTGTCAAATTTATGTAGTTTTCAGGAACTCCTCTTTTTTAATGATTGCTTATGTGTTATGTTTTTTGGTTTCTGGAGCTTATACCTATTTGATTTTAAAGTAATTTTTAAAAGTCATTTTTTGTATACACTTAATGCACAACAAAAATAGGAAACATTTGTATAGCACATTTGTGTTGCTTTTTTTCAATATATAGTTCTGCATTCAGAAGCTTACAATTCCTTCCTGCATGTGTACAGTTTGTTTGGGCTAGGTACAGTGGAGGAATATGAATGAGTCTAATGGGTTAGTATGAAGGAAAACGCACATTTTTTTTCTTCTGCCTGTACTGTGAGGTGCTCTCCGCAGCACATTTGTGAATGCAGTGCTCATTATTATCAGTGAAGCAGAACCTTAAGTAACACATCTGGAGAGCCTCCTAAAGCAAATATAGTTAATGCAGTGCAACTATGCTTTTTTATTACTAAATAATAACTGCTACATAATAATACTGAATTGTAAGAACTTTGTCATTTATGTCTGCATTACTGTCAGCATTCTATAGTTTTAACCTCTTGATTCCTCCCTTTATGTGGACCCACATAATTGCTTTAATTCCTCACTCTCAAAAATTCATAATTTACATATTAGCTTCATAGTAGTTACTGAATAATAAGTCTTAAGATGAATAACTTAATAATAAAGCTTAGAATTCAAGGCAGTGCTGCTCAAAGTAGAGCCTGCGGGCCAAAGTTGTCCCGTGAGGACGTTCAATTTGACCTGCCAGAAAGTTAACCTAACCTCCATGAGCAAATAAACATATTTTTAAATAGTTTCTAACTTATTAAGTTCTTTTTTCTTTTTATTTTATTATTGAATTTTACCAAAATACAGTCTAATTCTTTAAATATTACTGTCTTCTTTATTTGTATTTTAGTTTTAGTTTTATCTTTTAGGCCCTCAGCCCACCACGAACACAGTACTTTGGCCTCGCCAAGACAAAAAATTTGAGCACAAGAGAACCACATTACATGAAAGCTAACGTGTGTTCTTGTTTTCTCTGCGGTAGGCTGGTACTGGGGCCGCCTGACAGCCAACGAAGCCAAAGAGATCCTTCAGGATGCATCAGAGGGGACATTCCTGGTCCGGGACAGCTCCCAAAGAGACTACCTCTTCACCATTTCTGCTATGACATCTGCTGGACCCACCAACCTGCGGATTGAGTACAAAGAAGGCAAGTTCAAGCTGGACTCGGTGGTGCTGGTCAAGCCTAAACTCAAGCAGTTTGACAGTGTGGTCCATCTGGTGGAGCATTACGTTCAGCTGTCCCGGACTTCCTGTAAGAGTGGGTCTGCTCCACTGGCCCCATCCAACGGTACAGTGCAGCTCCTTCTGACGACCCCTGTGTACACAGCCATACCCTCTCTTCAGCATTTGTGCCGCATTGCCATCAATAGAACCACACGAAAGGTGCAGGAGCTCCCACTGCCAAACAGACTGAAGGACTACCTGACGGACTATGCCTACAATGTATAGAGCCCAAAGAACTATAGTGAACATAGATGTTCTGTGAACTACACGCCCTCTACGTAGGGCCCTACCAGGCACAAGGGATCTGAGACTCCACCCAAGGTATCTATTATCCAGTATATTAGGGCCTTGAGAATTACAAAAGGGTCCTTGAGAAGACTAGAGGTTCTACAGACTTTGTTCGTTGAGTTTATGTTTTACGTGTAGGATACACTGGTCTACACAGACTGCTGTGGGAACACCCCCCCAATCAAGTTATGTTGTATGCCTTGAGGTGTGGTCATGCACTTCTGTTGATGCGTCCAGCATCAGAGATAGAGTCTCCTGTGTTTGTAACATGGGTGTCCAACACTGTGTTTCTCTTCTGCATTTAATGATGTGCTAATTTGTTCACCTTTGTTTGTATGTGTGTAGATATATATATATATAGAAATATATATATATGTATATGTATATATACATACATACATACACACATATGTATGTATTTTTTTTTACTGTAATCATTGAAGACACTATTAGTTTTTGTCTCCGAGGCATTGTAATGTAAAACACTTCATGAAATGAACTACAAGCAATACTCAGAGGCTCTAAATTTAATTAGCGAATACATTTCTTTCACAGCATCCTCCTTCTTCCTAGTGTGAAATCACATTTTTCATTTCAGAGACTAAATTGCCTGTGCCCCCCTTTTAAATCACAAATCACAGATTTAAAACTCATTGACATCTAGTATTTTATGTGTTCACCCTGATAATTGGCTACTGATCAGCCTCTTTAATTGTAATAGAGAGAGCGGTTCTTGCTTTTTTCCTCTCAGTATGTATGATTGTGTTTCTGGAGAGACAGGGAGATTTCCAGTACAGCACTCCCACGTTTCACCAGCTTTCTATTTATCACTGGTGTTGAATAGCTTTGGCCTCCACACATGACAGTAGGTAGAAATTGCCTTTTTGTGTTGATCTGCTGCCACCTGAACTCAAATTCTGACCTTAATGATTGCTAGAGAAACCCTAAAGCCCAGATTAGCAGAAAACGGCAACTTCTACCTCCCATGTTAGGACTCCCAGGGCTTTTTCATCAACTTGATTTCTATGAAAAGGTCTAAGTGGAAGACCACATTTGTGTCTCTAGGAACTGAGTCATACATTAGTGCATCGCGTCACATGAACAGTTTGCTCTTTGAGCCTCTCGGCCACATCAGTCTTGAAGAATTCAACTAACATGATACTGTTGTATACGATGGTGCTGATTTACAAGTAAATGTTTTCTTTTTCTCATGAAGTGACGAATAAAAGGAAAAACCTTTAGCTTCATAGGCTCTTTTTTATCTTTGGGCCCTATTAAGTATGAGATTTCTAAATTCCTTAGAAAGACAATGCAGCATTTATTTCCTCTGAACATCGGTGAGCTTGTGCGCGTGTGTGAGACAGAGAGAAACTCAATGATGGTTTTGTTTGGAGATGGGCAGGAATAGTAGCCCACTTATCCTCCAGTATAAATGGATCCATGTCAGTTGGACTCAAGGCCTAGTCCAAGGGCTTCAGGGAACTGCTTCTAATGTATAAAACAGCTTTAGCACCTTTAAACCTACATGTACTACTGTAATCCTTGCTTGCCTTGTTCTGTGTGCACTAAAAGTCTGTGACTGAGCCTGTTTTCATCTGAGCTTGAGCTTGCATGTACAAATTGGTAGACTGGCACTCACAACTGAAGGTTTCAGTGACTGCCCAAGCCCATCATGCAACTTAGTAGCGAATTTTCTGTGTGACATCTGAATCGGTCAACAAAGTTCTGCTTATTCCTAGAATGGAATCCCACAGATGATAAGAGCTGCTAGAAGTACAGAATTAAAGTAAATGTAAACATGTATTTAGACCTCACAGGTTTGTAACATTTGATTGATCTGTATAAAATGTTAAACTAGTGTATTATTCTAACATTTGTACAAGTTTGGTGACATAATTCCTGAGACTGTCTCAGAATACTTACCTTTAGGTCTAAACTCAAAAGGTGGCTTAGGAGACAGACGTTGAAAGTGGAAACTGTAACCCAGTATTGTGATACTGTACATACAGTCATATGCAAAGGTTTCATCGTCCCTGGTCAAATGACATGTTTGGTTGACTTAAGTTAACACATCTACTACAGAGAACATAATTTTGCACATTTTGATGCAGAAGTTGTGTTTATTATTATATAATAAACATAGTCATAGCACATTTTATACTTCATGCCTTTTTTTTTCCCAATATGTTAAACTCGAGAGATATTTAGAAACAGTGCAGTAAAATTAGCAGAAAAATTCCACAATTACGTTTTTTACCTGTAGAGGATGTTTTAACTTATTTTCACTTAGAAAGCCAACAAAACATGTGATTTGACCAGAGGTTGTTCAACTTTCGCATACGGCTGTATTTATAGCTCGGCTCTTTTAATATTTCATGCAGTTTTCTAAAATAATATGTTGTTTTTGTACTTTGTTCTTATGATCATTTGTGATTCTCTGATGGAGTCTGGTTACACACTGCTGTGGTTTTCATTTAAATAGATTCTCAGCTTTTCATTTCTCCCAATCTTCCATTTTCTGGCTATCCTGGTCTGTGTAATGGGAGAGCCTGTGGAGATGTTAGGCCATGTGATGTTTGCCACTGAGATTTTCATAATGTAAGGCTCAAGGTACTTTTAAAATTAAGAAAAACCTGTAATGCTGAAGTCAAAAGAGTAAAATTGTGTATGAGCCTGTTTATACACAGACTTTAGCTTGTGTTGTAACCATCTGTGCCTATTTATTACAAGGAAGTGAATATCATTACCTTAAGTATTGACACTCTCCACAGGCAGCGCTTAGGAAATGGTGTTGTTCTCCTTGTCAAAGGTAAGAGCTATCAGGGAGCTTCAACGGCGCGTACGCTCGAGGTAATCCAGACCTCATTAAAGCAAATGGGATGTAATTAGCCTCACAAGCGTTCCATTACACTGGATTGATGGCATTTAAACTCAACACAGACACACAGGTGTCGGGTTTAGGGGACTTTCAGGAAACGGGCCGAAATCAATTCAGTGCAAGTGATATGGAAACGTTCACTGAGCTTCATCTCACATCCCTTTCACCTCTCCCACTGTGTTCCTTCATGAACATTTTAAAGCTCTGTTATCTGGATACATTTCCAGGGACTCATAAATAATGCTAGGCTAGTCAGTCTCTTAACAGCTCAGAGAGGTCAAAGATAAGGGTAAGTTGGAAAGGTTATCTTGCTCATATATAGTTCATAATTGTTCATTTGTGACCACTCACCTCACATTTACATCCAACCAACTCTGACCAATCAATTATTTCTTCCTCCTGTTTACTTCTTTAAAACAGATGATTCAGTTTATAAGAAAAACTTCACACAAAATGCAAATTACTGGCCATAATGTATAAAACATATGAAACATCTGCTGAAAAACAGCAGCTTTATGCTGACCAGCTAAAGGACTGCTAATCATTTGCATATGCTTTGTCTATTGTAAAACATTCAGGTTGCACTGCAAACAGCATGACCTAACGGATTAATGCATTTCAGGCTGTATACTAAAAAAACAATAACAATAATAACCAACAATAATATAATAATTTATACATTTCTAATATTTTTTTCTATTATAGAGTAATAAAACATTAGAAGTGGTGAAAAGATGGGCAGTTGTACTAAAAGCTCATTGAAGAGTTAAGTAACGTGTGTTCATACTCAACTGGTAACAGTACACTGAGCGGCCTTAACAGAGTTAAGTGGATTGTAAAGACAGAAGGTCCATTGAGGGCAATGTTAAAATTCTGTTAGGTCTTGGGTGAATGTTCACTGTTACTTTACCATGACCTTAACAGACACATTTCATTTTTCAAATTTTACAACAAAGAGCAGCTACATGAAAAACAGCATACTACTCGCATGTGGTCCAGATGGCCATTGATGTGCCCTTATATAATAGCCTCAAAATGCAAAACACACTAGACACTAAAAACTGAAACGTGTGTGATTTTTGTATTGTGTTTTATCATGGAAAAGGAAAAAGAAAAATAAGATACATAGGTAGGTAAGGAAGTTATTTCTACTTAGAAGCCATCTATTAATAAGCCCACCCTTTTTTTTTTGATTATCAGGTTGTTTTCAAATTGATTTTGTACAACCTTTTATTTACATTTCAGTGGACCCTTTATTTTAAATACAGGGCATCAAACAGTGCCATACCATGTTTGTAGGATTTTTGCAAAAAATGTCAGATGTAGTGTTTCACATTGCAAGGGCACAAACGCAAAAAAATAACAAAAACAAAAAAACAACAAAAAAACAAACAAAACAAACAAATAAATAAATGGTGATATTTATTTTCTCTGTTTTTTTGTCTGGCATCCCCACCATAGCATTTTCCTCCACACAGGTTCTAGCTGGACTACCATCTGAATTATATAAACATATACATACATATGCTCAAACTACATTTTATGGTTTCTTTTCCCCAAAATGTTGAATTTACCAAACAAACAGTAATTGTGTGTTAACATGTGCATGGATGTGTTCTCTGTAGAGGATGTTTTAACTTATTTTCACTTAGAAAATCAACTAGACATGTCAGTTACATGTAATTAACTGGGGCACCCAAACTTCTGCATATAACTGTGTGTATCAGCTTTCAATGAAAATATTAAATGGCATTTTTAAATTGTACTACGCGCATATAGACGGTTAAAAATTCGGATTTTTCTCATTTGACCTTACGTGTCTTCATACAAACATCCTGACGATTGCTAGCTTACGTTTGTTTACTCCATTTCAGTCTGGCACAATGGCATTGTGTTGCTCAAAATTGTTTAACCATATGTGTTTTGGTAATACATGCTGAAAACAATTCTATCTAAATGCCTGGAAAAATGATCATTATTGTTTCCAATTTCGGTGCCAAGCACTGGTGCCTCTCTTCATATCATAAACTGATGAACCACCCCCATAATTTACATGGTGGGCCAGCCAGAGCCTGTGTGGAGGGAAATGCTCACAATGGTGGGAATGCCAGACACAAACATAGAAAATAAATAAATACCACAGTTTATTATTATTATTTATTTTTTGTTAAAAGGCTGGTATTTATTTCCAAAAATCCCACTGCTGATACTTCTGAGTATCTCATAAGCTTCCTAATAACAGAGATTCCCTGAAGGCAAAAATCACTGTTAACAGATTTTAAAAGGCTTAGTATAAAAAGCACTACACACTATGTGGTCGTGTAATGAGGAACAAGACTGGACCTGCAAAAAATCAGAATGTGAGGGATTATAATACGAGCACACTAACTAAAACACTGGTTCTCAATAGCTCTGCACTCTCTGGTATCCTCTGCTGTAACGTACCTCTCTCAGCTGGGACCTGATAGGAAACCAAAAGTCTGTAGTACATGTTGTCAGTATAAGTTATGGACTGATACCTACTGAAAAAAAGGCTGGTTAAGTGATGTGTGGGTCAATGTCTCATCCTCAGGATGAACCAGGTCAAGCTAGATTTACATAGCACGTCAGATAGTTCCTGATATACTTGCCTCCACAAAAAGGTCCTTTCATGCAAATGCTTCTCATATCCTGGAACAATTGTGCCAGCAGCTCAGGGCAAAAGAAACAATGCTGCAATGACTGAGCTCCAAGTGTTTAATTATCTGTGATTTGGAGAAACGGAAACCAGCTAGACTCAGCGTAAGATGCAGTCATCGCATTTTGTCTTTCGCTGTGAAGTATTATTCAATTCATATGTACCTCAAGCTTGTCTAAAGTTAAAATTTACAATTTTGTATACGTTATTTCCTGTATCCTCTGTTTCCACATTGACACACTGAGCAAAAAATCTGTTTCTTGTATGCATGTGCGCCATTTCAAAATTATTGTTATATCAATTAATTAATATTCACTACTCTCTGTGGGATAAGGGTGATGCAGAATGCTAACTTTAATAAGACCAAGTTTGTGAGGACGTCTTTGCTGCGTAGTGTGCTTGGGCCCCTAAAATATCACTCAAAGTATCCAAGACATGACGTACTAATAACAATAACAGTTGCAGAATATCGGGATATTGTGAGATAGAGGACACTAACATAACCATTTGGTTTAGCAGCTGTGTGGAAACATCTGCAGGTGAGAGACAGCACAGTGCCCTAATATGGATGTTTCAGACCCTCTTATGATGTTTCATTAGATCCTACATATTAACAAACATGTTGTGGCAATTATATCTTATTATAATTATATCTTAAATAATATGTATTAAAAATAATTAGGATTGGTAAGTGGTGACAAACACAACTCCTAAGCAGAAATGCTTTCTCATTACTCTCCAGGCCATCGGACCTCAACATTTGGTTTGTGATGTGTGAATTTCGCTTAAACGAAAACATGATGACTATCAATAAATGACTTTTTTTTACTTAGCAGTGACTGTACAGAGTGTGTCGACTTTCTAACTGTTATATTATGAAAAGACTGAAATAAAGGAGGTAAATTAAGACCAACAAAAAGCCGTCAACAAAACTTCAGTTCCTCGTGTTTCGTTTCTAGTCGGTGTAAAACGATGGAACAAGAGGAAACGACGGTCTAAATAAACCACCCCTTTAAATAATAACAGGCGTACAGGGGGTTTATAACCGTTAAAAAGGCTGATTTATATAACTAATCACGTTAACGTTGTCATTCAGCAGTTAAACTGAGTTGGTTTCGCATGAGGGCGAAGCGGCTCCTCCGCTGCTGCTCTGCTTTCTCTCTCTCCACACCGCTAGCAGGACTAGCAGATGTTTGCTAGCAGCATAGTTTCACTCTCGGCTCGAAAATCCGTAAAATTATGGACCCGAAACATAAAGAAATTCTTCGAGCGCACAGGCTGCACCTCTCCGAGCAGCTCCTAGTCGACGACACGATTATTCAGTACTTGTATCAGGAGGGCATTTTAACAGAGAGCCAGGTGGAGGAGATTCAGTCACAGCCGTCGAACAAAAACAAGACTCTGAGGCTGCTCGCCGTCCTGCCCGGCCGCGGCCCTCTCGCCTTCGGCGCCTTTCTCGGCTCCCTCGAGCAGGACTTCCCCTGGATCAGAGAGAAGCTGCTGCTCTTGTCTGCTGCTGCAGACGACAGCGCGACTCTCTTGGACCCCAGCACAGCCTCAGGTGGGTGAGTTAGCTCACTGCGGTGGAGAGGTGAGGAGGAGGGAGAGGTAAGGAGGGAGGGGGAGGAGGAGGAGGAGGAGGAGGAGGGGGGACTGCTATTACCGAGTCAGGTAGCTAACCTCTTGTCCCCAGGCCCCCCAGGTTAAAGGTAGCGCTGAGGTGTTTTCAACAGAGCTAGAAAAAAACGTCCGGAGGTCAAACTGAACTCGCTGACCCACAGTTTTCACAGCCCGCTCGTTTCCCCGAGCGAGGAAAAAGAGAAAGCCTCATGAGTCTGACGTTACAGAGTCACTGATAAGGCGGGCAGCTCAGCTCAGGTTGCCCACAGCTGACTTAGGCAGAAAATGCTCCTTTGTTCCCCTGATGTGTCCTCATCTTCAGGGTGACTCCACGGGGCTAACAGTAGTGTGTGTTCACAGCAGTGTCTCAGCAGCCTGCATGTGTAAAACTAATTAATCTCTCAAAAATACTCACATAGTTTGGGTCAGGGATGGTGCACACAGGTCAGTTTAGTACTAACTCCCATAGATATATGTGTACAATGCAATGAACAGGCTCCTAAAAACCCCCTGGTTGGTTTTGTCCTGTCTGTCTGGAAAAACAGCTAAGTAGTAAAGAAATACAGTGCCGTCTGAAAGTATTTGGGCAGTGAACCTGCTTATTGCTGTATGCTTAAAAACTTTGTATTTGAGATGCAAGGAATATGAAGCCAAGATCAGACAAAGTACTGTTTATGAAATTAGGCTAAAGTGGATATAACGGAATAGAAACTTATTATATAACTTTTATATCCCACGGGGCTCATACACTGCGAGCGCTTACTGCATCAAGCCTCTTATTGAACATTTACACGTCACCAAATTCTTGGTTTGCACTTGTTTGTTGGTTTGCACTGTTGTGCTTTGCCAACGAGTCAGATTATAAACCATTATTGATTTTAGTTTAGATTTATGGCTTAGATGCTGACTTTAAAGGCTTATAAGTTTTTAAACAAGCAACATGTGTTCTTTACTGAGTTTATGTCCTCATATCCGGGGGCAGACAGGTCGATCTGATGAACCGTGTGTCAGCCAGTCTGTTGAAGTGCCAGTCTGTCTGCTGGTGCTTCCTTGAACAGAGGCGTACAGTTTGTCTATATGTATGTTTAGTGAATGGTTTGCTGGTACAAGTGTTATGTAAAGTTAACAGAGACAGCCATACGCTGCCCAAGACCTGACGCAGCCACTCCTGTGTTTCTTGTTCAGATGAATTGAAATTCATTTGCATCATAATTTATTTCCATTTCTTAAGTTTCACTTTTCACCTTGGCCATGCTTGTCTGAAGTTTGTTTTCGTCCCGTCTGTCCAGATTTGCACTGACTAATCCCTGCGGTGTAACACAATAAAATTGTAATCTTTGTGTTAATGAATAGATAATGAAAATCGTCTGTAAACAGTAGATGGTGGTACTTGCACTCCTTTACTGTGGAGGTTGTTGGTGAGTGCAGTAACTTATTTTTATTTATTTATTTTTTTTACAGTTTTTCTCACAGCTCTCACAATTCTGACTTGTTGATTTGGTCATGCTGAGTTTCTGCGCTAAGAGTCTGATTGAAGTTGTCTTCCAGCATCTGGTTATTTTTCACAGATGGCTCTGTAGTTTTACTGTTGGTTTGAGCCGACTGATTCCACAGACAGACACCAAAGGGGAGATCAAATGCTAAATCCATCACTGTGTGTGCACAGCTTTATGTGTGCATCATGCGACGGGGTACACCAGTAAAAAATGCCTGGAAGCTGACTGCCCTCATAAGTTAAAATGGAGGTTGAAGCACAAGTGGCTTTGCCCTGAATTGGTACAATACTGTGCAAAAGCTAGAGAGCATCCTTCACCCTTTATTTAATTTTCAGTCAAAATGGCCATTAAGTACAAGTTATTCACATCTCAGGAGATATTTTGGGGGAGATTAGACATGAGGAAAATACGTGAAAAAACTGTTTCCGAAACTGAAGTTCTAAAAATGGTTAAAGGCTATAGAAAAAATTGGGCTCTTAACAACCATGCCAGACCTGATGGACCACGAAAACTGTCACTTCAGATAAACAGTGTGTAGAGTTTTCGTTTCTGAGAGAGAGGAGAAAATCAAGCTCCACTCTTAATTCAGATCTGAAAAAATACACAGGTGTTTCTGTCCATCCTTCCACTGTGAGAAGAACCACTCAGCACTATGAGTCTGAAAGGATGTGTAGCTGTCAAGAAACTGTCAGTGAGAAAAGGAAGAAGATAAGAAAGAAGAACATTTGCAGATCAAACAAAGAAGCTGCTGGTCTTCTCAGAACAATGAACTGACCAGCCCAGAGTCCAGACCTCAACCTCACTGAATGTGCTTGGATTGCTTGGATTGTGAGAAGCAGAAAATGCAACGTCTAAGACTGAACTTTGGAGAGAATGGAAGCTGTAATAAAGTCAAAAGGTAGACGCACTAAATACTTTCATTTATATTTTGTGTAGTTGTAGAGGCTTTTGTGCAATTTTCTGTCAAATATGTGTTTTCTGCTATTTTCCTGATGCTGGAAAATGAATAACTTGTATTTAATGGCTGTTTTGGCTGGAAATTAATTAAATGGAAAGGTGGTCTCTGACTTCTGCACAGAAATGTACAGTTCATAAGCCCACACATGCCAAGAAAAGAAATGTGATATTCTGTACTTTTGCCCAATATTACTGTCAAACAGCTCAAGAATACATCGACAAAAAGTTACAGTTCTAACTGCCATTTTGCTTTCAGACTTCATTTCATTTTAAATCTTTGTATCCTTCAAAAATGCCTTTGATTGATACCTCAGTGTCTTGTTTTGCTTCCGAGACATACTTCGTATGATCAAACCACGACGTTTAAAGTCATTTCACATAGGACGAAATGACTACAGCAAAAACAGAAGGAGTGCAAAAAAAAAAAAAAAGACCAAGTTGTGTTTTCAGTTTCTCAAGGCCAGGCTCGCTGCCCTGCTTTCCGTGAAAGCTACATTAATTCCTGGCATCGGCGCTGAGGCCCGGCACTCTCGCCCTGCATCCTCCTTTCTAGGAAAAATACAGCCTAATCAAAGCCATTTGTTGGCTGCTCTCCCTCCCTTTCCCGTCTCCCGCTTCTGAACTGAAGATTTTATTGACTCACTGTGGTTCGACTTATAATAAATGGGAGAGGGAGGCCCGTGGATAAAAGAAATGGAAAAAATAAGCATGCTCCCCATACTTCTAGGAAACAGATGATGAAGGAGAAGCATTAAAGTGAGCAAGAACTCACAGTTGCTGAAGCCCAGCTTTAATTAGGAAAGTTTTAATCGATCATGTTTCTTCGTATGTGTACTTTCAGTACATTTTGTTGTTTAAAAATAGAAGAATTACAGAACCACTGTTATTTGTGCTGTAATTCGGCATGTCTACAAGATTAAAATTCATGACATTTTACTTGTTTGTATCAAACTTTTGTCATGGCAACAGATAAGATAATGCCATTCTGTTGACATAGAAACAGGTTATTTTAGCTCTGCTATATTCTCTTTTCTAATTATTGGCTTAAAATCCTCTCCCTTACTGCCCATTTGGGTATAGGCGTCTGTGTCATTCTCGAAGCAGATACTCAACATGTAGTACTGGCTTTATTGTGCTTCCTTGTGTCCCACATAAGTTGCTGATGTTGAATTAGCTAATTTGCTAATTTCGGGATGTTTGTCACACAATGATTGATCGTTTGCTCCAGTCGTTGATAACTTGAGTGATTCTGCCCTGTGGCTAATGCATATGATTACAATTTCCTGGCCTTTTGTGCCAGACAAGGAAATGAATGAGGTTTCTTACCTCACATTGTATGAATCCTCTTTGCCAAAATAGGAAACTTTCTGATTTATTATTACTTCCGTGCACTGGCTCCTGCCTTAATGCTTCCTCATAGGTGGAGAACTGTTCCCCTTTCCAGACTCATCTACAACAGAATAGAGTAGGTCTGGGGATGTTTGACACATCTGTAATTAATTTTTAACGGAATTCTTACATTTTTTCTGAGAAAGTATATGACCACCTTAAGTTCACAGTTGCCTTCTCTGTCTTTGCCATGCCTTCTAGCTTCCCCTCCCCACCAGTGCAGCGGGGCAGGCACATTTAATAATTGGCTCTCGAAGCAGGTCCATTTGTTTTCTTTGGCTCTTGCAGCCCCCACCCACCCCTCTCCTTTGGCGCAGTCTGCTTTCCAGGAATTTTGGACTGAGAAAAGCTTTGCTGTCAGTGTAGAAACATGCAGTAGGCCCTGCTCCTCCTAACAGCGGTCTAGCTGCGGTCCAGCTGGCCTCTTTCCTCCGACGCACTGCTAGCCACGCAGGCTGCATTAAACTTTTATTGAGAGGCCCAAACAGTTGCTCTGTGTTTTGTAAAAGAGAACTGTAGAAGGCAGTTGAGGACGCTGCAGGTTTAGCAGACCAAAGCGAGTGTGGAAAAAGCATATGAGAAGGAGGCAACAGAGCAGCTTAAGGTTTGTTACTTAACCACAGCTTGTCATAGTCGGTCTTCCATGTGGATTAGCGTTGACCAGTACTGACTTTATTTGCATTTTTATGTACGGAGGCCATTTTCAGATGCTTTGTTGTAATGAACTGGACACACTTTTCCCAGATGTCCAAGACAGCATGAACTATAACATATAACATTTAGCATTGTGATACAGAAGTCAAACACCTCGTGCATTTGTATAGTGTTTAACTAGCTACGACAAAGTATTGATAAACCTGTCTTATTTTATGTAACTTCAGGGTAAATGGTTCACACTGAAACACTCTGAAAAATTTCACTTTTTTTAATTCCAAAACAAGTTAGGACAGTATGTGAAATTCAGATAAAAACAGAAAATAAATCTACTTTGACCTTTATTAGAAAGAAAACGGTGCAAAGACAAGATAAGTAATGTTTTATCTTATTGACTTCATTGTTTTTATGTAAACATACACTCATTCTAAAATTGATGGCTGCAGCATTTTCCAAAAAGTTGGGACTTAAAACTAGGAAAGCACTTAGGAAAGGCCTTGTGCTTAATAAGGATGGGATGAGGCTTGCCACTTTATCAAAAATTCATCAGCAAAAAATCCAGCAGTTTAGAAATAATGGTCCTCAGCAAACCCCTTACAGTGCATATAGTCATCAACAAATTCAGGGAATCTGGAGAAATCTCTGTATGTAATCGGCAAGGCCGAAAACCATAACTGAATACTCGTGACCTTTGATCACTCAGACAGCACTGCATTTAAAAACTGCCATGATTCTGTGATAGATATCACCTAGGGCTGGACGATATGGCCAAAAACTTTATCACAATAAAGTTTTTCATATCAGTTGATATCGATACGTATAAATATCAAATCGTTATTTCTTTCAAGTTTGAAGGCTGATTTTTGCTCCTGAGTGGTCAATTGTCATTTTAAACTATCCTTTATGGTCGGAACACGACAAACGCTCACCAAACTGGAACATTTCACAAATCTGTCATGGGACAGTGGGAGAAAGTTTCGGGTCAGCTGTTTTTACCAGCTGGACAAGCACGACCGCAATTTTTGGAATATTCTTAATTTAAGAAAGAAAACTAAATATTTTTAGCTGCCTGGTGACGTGTGCCAAACTGTTTAGTTTCCCCAACAACGTCAGCTTAGTATGAACAGCAAACATTAGCTGGCTTGGTAGGTCAATGATGGATCCCACCGCCTTAATGCTGTCACTCGTACCGCATCCATGTCAGAGCATATCACAGTATTCAGACACCAGCTAGCAGACGACTGGATTTCTCTATTCTATCACGGTGTTTGAGGGCTTAACCGCAATATATCTGACGCAGTGTAAAAGCATTAACTTCTATATATGTGAGTCTATATATATATATCTCATTCCAAATTTGATGTCTGCAACACGTTCTAGAAAAGTGCGTTTACTTTTGTGTTACATCACCTTTGCGTGTAACATATATAACACATATATATATATGATGTGTATGCACACACAAGACGTTCATAAGATAAAACAAAAAAATATTGTGTTTTTCAATTTAATACGGGTCAAACAGAAATGACTAATCACTGATTTCTGTTTGTATTAGCATTTCACATACTGTCCTGACTTTTTGGAATTGGGTTTGTATTAGTATTTGATATTCTGCAGAACTTTAAACAGTGTACAGTAGCTGCTATCCTGATTTTGGTTCATAAATCTTTTTTTGAAGACATGTTGGAAAATGTAGATCTAAAGAGGCTCTGAGAACACAGCGTTTTAGGGAGTGTTTGCCCTTTGATAACAGTTTGAGTGCCTCACAATGCCTGTCTGTTCATTCAGCACCTGATCTGCTGTGCTGAGGTCAGTATGAAAGCATCCACAGTGACCACAATGCTACCTCTCTTTACCTCACTCACAAGAATTCTAGGTTTTTCCTGGAACTAGAAACCAAAGAGCTTTAAAAAGTCGGTCATAAATCACTATGACTGCCTTTTTTTGACTTTTTCACAGTATTTCAAGTAAAGGGAACTGTGTAATTGTCTTTGTTGCAGCGATAAAAATGGAATTCACTGGCTTGACTTTGTGTCAGCAACACTAACTCTTTGGCTTGACTGAAATGCTTATCATTAGGGTTAGACTGTTCCCTGTTACAGCCCCTGCATACGTTTGTTTGCCTGTCCGCCCGGCCAGCCAACTCCTTCTCTTGGCCATCAAACATGCTTCCTACAACTTACTACTCCTTGGTGTCCCTCATGTATTTCCTCTAGGACATTGCAGGCAGCTTGCTGTCGTTCCATGCAGTTCTAAGTGAGTTGTGGTTAAATCAGACTTTAATCCTTGTAAGTCTCAGTAGAATAAGCTTTAGAGCTATATCAAAGCGCAGTCATGTGACTAAAACCATGTTCCTATGTTTATATAACATCCTCAGTGTTAGTCATTAATATAAATATGTACCTTCATCATAAAGGCAAAAAGCCCCCTTCAGTTTTACAACGCTTGCGTTGTAAATATCACACATGACGCTACTCAGCCAATCAGATCTGTGCATTACGATGAGCACTGAGACTGGACTGAGTGACGCACACACAGGGAAAGGACGAGGCGAGACACAACCGTTGGAGAAGAAAGTGAGTCAGATTAGTTTACATGTCGTGCTCTAAAAAGAGAAAACTGACAAATGTTATTGAAATATTACTGAATTGTACTTTATTTGATTTGATATTCAGTTGTCGCCTACATAAGATGTTGATATACCTACTAGGCTACTTCAGTAAACAGTATATGGCACTGAATCATAATGCAAGATAGACATTATGATGTTCTGGACCTTTGCTTGAGGAAATTTTCTTTAACTGGACCTTATTGAACTTTGATTAAAGATCCATGGCATAGAGGCTTAAAAATACAAGTAAACATATAATATTAAAAAAGAGTTCAGCACAGTGCTATGCTGCCTATGTGTTCCACATGAAAGTATTACAGGTGACTGTCTATAAAACAGGCTACAAGTAGATCTCTATACTGTTAGCTTCATAAAGACAGCCAGTAAAATCAGTGAAAGAATGGAACGGAATTGTTTCTAAATAATGTATTCACAAAGAAAAAGCGTATGAGCCCACTTTCAGGGAGTATATTTTGTCTACATTATGCATTAACTGCATAAGTAAATAAAAACATGCATCTATAAATTATTACGGATATTTTCTGCTGACTGTTCCCACAATGTCCATATTTTATTGTAAAACATGTCAACATGGCAACTTCATCCTTATAGAATGATGGGTTTGAAAGTAAAAGATGAGGCTGACATACATTTTGCACTAATAACAAACACTGGTGAAAAAGGTTTTATGTGTAGGCAAATTTGATTTAATCTGACAAAATGTAAAAAAGGAAGTGTATTTTTCATTAAGATTTAAATCTTTCTAAACTTCATTTCTGCCTCTCTGCTACAGTCTATTGTGTGGCCCAGCATGAGCTTTAAACTGGGTGCTTATAGGCTGCATTTCATGTAAGCCTGCAATCCCAAATCAATTATGGTATAAATCACTATAGGGGGACCGAGTGTCAGGGGTTTACTTTCCTGTAGAGTTTATGTGAATTTAATATCATAATGGA
>JAILXH010151566.1:1252-17101 GCA_023558415.1 Piaractus mesopotamicus
CTGTGGTAGACCAAACATTCATCTTTATCAACACTCATGTTTACACTGATCTACTCAATTATTTATTGATTCCTGCCCTCTTCATCCTGCTTCTCTCATCATATTATTCTCTCTTATCTTTCAGTATTCCAAAAGAGCGTTCAATTCACAATCCATATGTGATTCCTGACTGTGAGTTTGTTGTCGTATGACTTGTGTTTGTAAGTGGAAAATATTTTAGCATCTAAATTTGATGAAAGGTTTTGTTTTGTGGTAAGGAAAAATATAAATTTTTGCCATATATTTGTCATTTGTTGACTTTGAAATGATCTTTCTGATGCAGAATTTAATAAGAGTTATATAATGAATTTAATCATAAGACGTAATAACATTTGAGTAGTATAGCAAAAGGACAATGACTCTAGACTTCTAAGTTTTGCAACGCAAGTAAACAGCAAATGAGTTGCATATACACTTAGCATTCTGGGCTACGATATATCTGTTGAAATTTGGGTTTTTGTGCAACAACTCTCACAAATAGCCCATTCTTTACATTCTCTCCCCTGTCCCAAATCAGAAACCATGACCACTAATATACTTTTACTTCTATCAAATTTACTTTTATTTCCAGGTACAGAATATGAAAGGGATTAGGCAATGCTGGGTAAATTCCTCTACACCAACATTATAGTACCGAATCACATATAATGGATTTTGCATGGAATGCTTATTCAATGTACTCATGACTTAAAGATGCAAGGCCATTTTAGATTAAAAAATAGCTGTGGTTCTAAAATTTAATTGGCTGAGCCATGTTCGAAAACATTGTAAAATACTTTTTATAAGCACGCCTATTACCGCCTTGCAACAACTGAATTCTGTATCAGTACTGCAGCACGTCACAAAAAAAAACAAAACTTTGCTCTGTTAACAGAGTAATCCTTGACTCTAATGCTTCTCACATGAACCACCAAGTGTACTGATGAAGTAAGAACTTGTTTCTGTTAAAACTAAGGGGCTGACAACTTATTTTCTTAAAGAACTAGGCTGGTTAGCAAGCTAACGGGCTAAAAAAAAAAATAGCATACATGATGAAGAACTGCATCGTTACTATCACAGGCTTGAATTAAAGTACTTATGATTTACTTTAAAACAGCAATATAGAAGTCTGTCACTTGAATAGCTTACTTGCTTCAAATGTCAGTCAGATTTGCCTTAAGCTGCATCAAACCCAGGCTAAATCTCAGACAGCTCTGTACTCCCTGAATAGTATGCTAGGGAAGTTTTGAAATTCTAGCTTCTAAGGCCAAGTAGTGCACTATATGTTGAGTATGGATGTGGCTGAATCACAAACGGCTCCCTGCTCCCTACATACTGCACTACGTAGGAATTTAAATACCCCAACATGAGACAGTATTTAAATTCCTATGTAGTGCACTATGTAGGGAGCAGGGAGCCAATTGAGATTCAGCCCCAGCATGGGAAGGGGGCGCAATTTTCATTTTTCCACAACTCGTTATTGTACTATTTGTTTCAATTTTGTTAGTAAACATCAGTTTATTTCTTAATTTCGTGAACCCGCCTTCCCTCTATTTTTTCTCCTAACCACCTGACACATTTCAGGCACAGAAATGTTCCTTGCTTTAAGCCATGTGTATTACCTCTCCACAGTGTAAATAAAACCATCTAGTGGTCTTCAGATGGGGTTCTTGAAAGAGGAAAAAAAAAGAAAAAAAAAAAAAAAACATCAACCACCATAACAGTAAAATTGCCAGTATTTGTAATATCGTGAATTACAAACTCAGTTCCAAAAAAATTGGGACAATAGGAAAAAAATTCAAATCCTTTTTGACCTGTATTCAGTTGAAAACAGAACAAATACAAGATATTTAATGCTGAAACTAATTAACTTTATTTTTTTGTTCTTTTGGAAAGTGCTGTTTTTTTCCCTGTAGATCTCATTCAAACAACTCCAACTTTAAGCAGAAAGCATCAACTGCCTCGTACATGTCCACAATGGTATGGTTCTTGCTTTGCAATTGCAAATTCAGCAGAATGAACTGGGTCAGTTCATTAAAAATGATTTTGCCGGTGTCCTAAGTATTCTATGTCCATTCTATCACAAGATGTGTCAAGGAGTGTGTTTACATGCACTCAATAATCCGACCATAACTGGATTTCTGCAGTTCTGATTATTCAAATGGTCATGTAAACAGCACACTCCGAATTCTTGCTGTCAAGAAATCTAATTAAGAAAACCGATAAAAAGAGCTGGTTTTTAGCTCAGTAATCTGATTTCCCAGTGCATGTATACTCTTACTCTGATTTCTTTCTGATTTCTCAGTCTGCACATGTGCGAAAATAGACCACTGTACCTGAAATAAGCAAGCAGCGTTGCCGCAAGCAAACAATTTTTGAAGCAATGCTGAAAACCAGCTACCTGCCTGACAAAATGAAGGATTCAAATCTAGATGATGATGCATGTTTGTATTTTCAGGAAAAATGGTGCGATGTTTTTAAAAAAACTGCGGCATTAAGTTTGAGTTTTACATTATGATTATGTCTTCTGTGAGTTTATTGGCTGGTCTAAAAGCAAAATCCGATTACTGTCTGACTCATGTAGACCCAGAATTTTTTCATTATCTGATTACTCAAGTGGATGTAAACGCATTGATCAGATTACTGACAAAATCTGATTTTCTCCAGTTATCGGATTATTAAGTGCATGTAAACACACTCAATGGCGAGTTACACTAAATCAGCTTTCTTTAAATCAGGGAGCAGAGCAGACAGGCAATTCTCTGCTTCTACTCTTCTCACTGCAGTGTTGTCCGATAGTGGCACCTGCATCAACAAGTCTATGACCGTTTTCTTTGTTTTTTCGGCATGACTTAAAACTTCTTCCATCATATCAATTGCACACGTCTTCATCAACTCAGCATCCGTGAAAGGTTTCTTAGCTTTTGCAAATTTCCACGACACACACACAGATGCTGCCAGATGTAGTTTTGTGGATGGTGGTAACAGACTGGTTGTAGGAGGCAATCAAATTTGCAGTCTTTTCTTTTCAAATCTCAGATTTTGCAGGGAAGTTTTATTGAAGTTTCGAAGTGCCGCTTAGTATTAGCCACCTTGCAGATAGCTACATTTTAAGAGCATAGCAAACAAGTCGGCTTAACATTAGTATGGTTTGGTAAAATAAAATTCTTCGGTCCAAACAGAACTCAGGTGTGGCATGTTAACCACTGTGTTACATCACTTTTCTTTTTTTATCAATGTTCAGTAATTATTACTAGGCCTGTCACAGTGATTACATAATTGCCTAATTGCAATTATTTTATATTATCACAATCATTTTCAACAGTCATTAGAGATAGTCATATCATATCACACCAAGCAAAATGATAACTGGGCAAGTAAATGTAAATAAAAGAAAGCAGTAAATGCATTAAGACACATCATGGGGCTTATAAAGACAAAAGAAATCTCTAACTTTTAACTTGCTGTAAAATATTTAGAGGGCAGCACTGAATAATGTTTGTTTATGTGTTAGTTATGTAGTTTAATCTAAAATTTTTAGGTTTTTTTTGCTTACATTTTGACCCTCAAGAAAAGTTGAAGCTTTGCTTTTGCTTTACATGATTCTGTGTAAATAGACATTTGTTTGTGTGTGCGCACACAACCATGTAGTATATTATTTACTTAGTAGGGTTTAACTACCTAGTAAACACAGAAGTAAGACGGCTAATTTGGCCACCTTTAGGCTGCTACTTTAGTACTTGCATACAATGAACAAAAAACAATTTATTAATTGATCACATACTGATATGACAAATAATTGTCAGCTAAAATTGCATGATGACAGGTCTACTGAGGAAACCAATTGTAGTAGTGAAAGTGGAATTTTTTCCCCATTTTTGTTTTTTTATAACACTTCAGCTGCTCATCAGTCTGGGGTCTCAATTGTTGTACAGTGTGTTTCATAATGTGCCACACATTTTCAATGGGAAACTGCAACCATGCTGTTGTAACATGCACAGGATGTTCTCTTGCTGAAACAAGCAGAGACGTCCCTAAAACAACTGGATGGCATCATATATTGGTTCTAAATGCATATGTACACCTCAGCATTAATGGTGCCTTCACAGATGTGCAAGTAACCCATTCCACATCCCATACCGAAACAGATGCTCAACTTGCTTTTGTTGATGCAGCGACGAACTGTGTTTACTGACAAGGGTTTTCCAAGGTATTCCTGAGTTCATGTGGTTATATTCATTACAGAAGCATTTTGGTTTTTAGAGCAGTGCCTTTTGATGGATCGAAAGCCATGGGCACTTAATATTGGTTTTCCGCCTTGCGGTTTATCCACAGAGATTTAGTTGTTTTTCAACTGGAACTATTTGCTCTGGCAGTTTTTGGGAAAGTGGCAAACCTTGACTCATTCTTGCTTTCATTTTGTTAATGCTCCTTACATACCCAATTAGCATCACCTGTTACTTATAAAATTTCAAAACAGATGTTTTAGACCTCTGCATAAACTTTCCAGTCTTACAATGCTGGTGTCCCAATATTTTTAGAATATGTTAAAGGCATCTAATTTGGAATTAATGTATATTTACAAAAATTAATAAAGAGAGTTAGGTAATACATTAAATGTCTCTTCTTTATGCATTTTCTATTAAATACCTGTAAAAGACAGTTTACAAATCATTTGCTTCTGTTTTATGTGCATTTTACCTATTATACCAGCTTTTTTGGAATTGGGCTTGTACATACAACTGCATGCATCATGTAGGATTTCTGCTCAGTTTGTGTTGAGCAGAATAAACTTTTAAATATGGGGTTACAAGGAGCAAACATAGTTCACTCTTCTTTGAGTGGTCCAGGATATAAATGTGGTTAATTCATCTACATTTGCTGACTGTCCATGTTATAAGTTGCTATAAAATGCACTGCTTTGTATGACTGGGGTTAGTCTTTTTATTGCTACAACTCATTTATTTTGTCCTTTATAATATCTTTCACTCTGAGACAATATCTATCTATATATCAATTTATTACTTTCTGCAGGTACGTGTGTCTACAAAATGTGACTACAAAAAAGGCTTCACTTTAGTCAAGGGAAGGAGGTATTTGCTGACCGTGTTGTTTTGGAAATACAAATCATCTAGCTGGCATTTACATTATCTGTCTCTTACAGTGGTCCATATTTGGCTTCGTAGTGAGTCACAATGTTCTTGCAGCGTCCGTAGTCCTTTCGCAGTTCAGCCACCTCCAGTCTCAGTGCAGAGTTCTCCCGTTCCAGAAAGGCTGCTCGGACTGTGATCTGATTCTCCTTTAGCCGTCGAGCATCTCGCGAACGTTTAGCTGCAATGTTGTTCTTTTTCCTTCTCTGCCAGTATTTCTCATCCTGAAAACATTTGTGAAAATGACCATTGGGATGCAAGGACATTTATGCAACAGTTAGTTTTAACTATGCAACCTTGTTGTTTAAAATTATAACTATTCAGTAACTACTATGAAACTAATATTTAAGTTCCAAGACTGAAAAATAAGTATGAACCTACAGATGAGCCCTTACGCTTTAAAGAGTTAAATGTATGATTCATTTATAAGTCTTCATCTTGATGTAAATTGCAGTAGTGTATAAGCCTACCTTCTGGTCTTCAGGCACAAATATTTTCTTGGCTTTCTTGATTATGGGCTGTGGTTTGAGCTCCTCCTCAGTGAAGCGATGTTTGCGAGGGTCAAACAGTTCTCCTCCAGGTACAGTAGATAGAACGAGGTCTGTGGGATCTGGCTCAAAGTTCACCTCCACTTCAATGTCCTCTGGTTTAATGGGCTCCGGCGTCATGCGATCTTTGTCAGTGATAAGGCCTGAATTGTGTGATTCTATCATATTTAGAGTGTCATAAAGAACAATTCAGACATTCTGGAAATTGTAGAAACCTGTTATTTCACTGTTTAGTCTGCAGTACATGTATGCAAACAATTCTGGGTCTTTGACAGAAGAACTGAGATTCCTGAGTTCTGAAACTATGTGAAGGTACTATGCTGTATAGTTAAAAAATCAATAGAGTGTATTGATTTTGAGTTCTAATCATTTTGTTTTATCTGATAATAGAATGTTTTATTTTTACCATAACTATATTATGCTGTTTCACCTTAAGGTTTACTTTAAGTCCAAAACAAATACTGGTTATATTCCATTATATTATTATTACCACTGTATTGGATTCAGGGTTAACCTTTAAAGGAGAATCAGTGATTTTTTAAAATGACTGAAGAATTTTGCCTTCCAAATGTCCCACATGTATCTGTCTGCCACTGACATCTAAATAAATTATACAGAAGTTTTGAAAAATGTTTACAATGTAACTTTGTAAAAATTTCTGTATAATTTATTTATTTAGAAGTAAACAAAATCATGTCAAACTGTGTATTTATATGCTGCATGTTCACTGCAGTAAAGTTAAATATTTTTCTTTGGGACTGTACCATACTATACTAGTACTGACCTGTTTTGGTCTCTGTTGATTCTAAGTTTGATGCAGTGGTTGTGATCACCTCCTCCCTACACTGGTCAAGTTCCATGATTGGCAGCAGAGAAACTGGGGCTGATGGGGTTGGTTCTGTCTTTAGAATGGCAGCAGGTGGATTCCCAAGTGTCTGCTGGGAGTTCTTCTTGGCAAGTCCTCTCTGTTGAGCTTCATCAGCTGAAGCAGGAATACCATTCTCCATCAAAAATTCCTCCAGATCCATGTACTCCAAGTGGAAAGTCTCACCATCATAGGGAATAGTCTTCTCCCAAATAGCAGGGGTCAAGGCAGCTGATGGCCCAAGCCCACTGACCCCTCCTCCACCATCCACATCATCCACTGACAGCTTCTCTTTCTCATTTTCTGAAATACCAAAATACCAAAATTAGCACGAATATTGCCAAAAATATTTTTGAGTTCCCGATCCATGAGGCTCCAACTCTTGGGCACCCTTGCTGGTGCAGTAACTAACCACCTGTGGTTCATCTCAGTAACTCTGACCTACGTGCATCACCATAGTACAGAAATAAAATGGTGATAATCTCCTAAAGAAAGCATCACATTCCATGAAATGGTTATTTTGAACAACCACCAAACATAATGTTGACAATAAGAGGTGTTAATAATTTACCACACAAAGATTTTATCATTGTAAAAACAGAGATTGACATGAGATTCTCTGGAGCTCCTAAACAGGGTTTTAACTAAATGCTACATAGCAACTAAATAAGTAGGATATGGCCACAGCCTACCAGTAATACAACCTTTAGTGCTTTAGGCTGCCTCTCTTCATAAAAGTGAGTAATACATACACACACACTGTATTGATACTGTAAATTAAGCTTTAGTTAAAGCAAAATGATTTAAGGACTTAGGGAGTTCTCTTGTGTAAATGTGTAATTGCATGCAATGTGCTGAAGAACATTTTGTAACATTGGTTGTGCTTCAGAGCCCCCAAACAAATGAATCTGATGAATGTAAGCTTGCTAATACAGTATTCAAAGTCAACTTTATAAAGGACATTTTGTCCAAGGATGTAAATGAACTATCCACTATTCATCAATATAATGTTGATTTTGCAACCGAGACCTAAATATCAAGCCAAACATTCTTTTTGAGTGTGTATGTACGATGTTAATACTTAAAGACATATAATGTGGTGCAAAAACTACAGCGAAATCTGACCCAACATTTCTTATTTTTAAATTATCTCAGGCTGTACAGGGTGACTCACAGCGGTGCATGGACACCATATTTTAGCATGTTTTCCTCTTCACTCAGTAAGGCTACTAATTTAATAAAAAACACCATACATTAGCGTTAATGAAGTTTCATTTATTTTAATGATTCATGATTTCTCACTCCCCCTGGCCCCGAAAATACCTGTGACAAACTATAAGGGCTGAAATGTAAAACACGCAAAATATTTAAAAAAAAGTAATTCTTTCCGGCAAAAATAATGCAGCATAAGTTGTGTCAAATTCCAATACAGAATACAGTGTTTCAAATTTGTAAACTGTACTGACGATAGGCTCCTCAGTCTGTTCTGAGTTTCGCTCATTTGCTTTTATTTATCTGAGCCAAACCACTTTGTGTGGTATAAAAATGTGTTCTGTAGAATCAATACATCAAATATAAGAAATGGAATTGAATCTTGACCTCAGAATCGAATATCGTATTAAACCTAAAAAAAATTCGCCCCTAGCACAAATACATTGGGATCATTCAACCACTGTTCACGTTTGTCAACAAAGGGCATACGTATATCGCGCTCTATCTGTACATAGCCATGCTTCTTGCTCACTCTGGTTCGCTCGATACGTCCAACCGTAACTCAGACCTGAGGGGTATAAAATCCTCGTAACTCACCGTCGTCACCTGAGAACAGATTAGCTGGAGGCGTCTCCAGTATTTTCTTTAACACTACTGGAAACGCAGCCGTTGTACCGGAGCCCTCGTCCAAATTAACTGTTACCGGTTCCGCTGACATTTTATTCACCCCTCGGTGTTACACACTAAGCTAACTGTAAATTTACTTTTAAATGGCTAGTTTCTGTTTACTATACCAACAGCTTAAGTCTTTACTGTGCTTTGTATTAGACGCTCCGCCGTTTGATCCGATTCTCCATACTGAATGAGACCAGTGTAATCATATTCACACTAAACGCAGGCCTAATCGCCACAAAAACACTGCAATGACGCGCAAAGGCCGACTAGCATTTTCAGTGTAATTTATGCACCGTTCCCAAAGACAGGTAGGCGGACGCACACGCTCTAAAATAGGTGTTCCCTCACTGTAGTCAAAGGCCATTGGATGGCCAGAAGTGTTACATATATGCCTCACCGAGAACACTAGAAAAACGTGTCAGAGGTGTAAAATGTGTGACGAAAAAGAAACTCCCACTACTCTACACTAGCAAGGAATTAGCAGAGCAACTAAGAATGTCCAGTTGTAAAAACACTGCAGGCAACTACAAACGCAGACTACAGCGCATGTTAAACCTCTTATAATCGGAATAAATTCACTCTTTTCATTAAAAAAGGAACATGAAAGAAATAATATTTTTTTCTGGCCGACTAGACAAAGAAAAACAACGTGGACGGCGCACACGTGGCCGTACATGTGCTGTGGTGACGTACTACGCGTGCGCACAGCGGTGATTCTGCAGAAATGAAAAGCCGAGATTTGGGTCATTTTAAAAAAATAAAACAGACCGACGTGTTAATTTGTAAGCTATACTTTTCACAAGTTTTATAAGTCTCACTGCATTTCGTTATTGCATCACTTCTCTCCAGAATCGGACCAAAATAAAACATGCTTGAGCGATGAGGCTGTGGTGCAGTTACTCCGAAGCCCAAATGCAGGTCATTTGCTAGCATAGAGAACTACAACTAAGACACTTGACGGTGCGCAGTCATAGTGTAACAAATTCTGCTTATTCAAACACAAAACGCCCAAAAAAGTGAGATGCGAAGTCAAAGACTGACAAATGTATGCATTACTACCAATGGAAGAGATAACGCCATCAACTCGACCTGGAAAAAGTGTGCTCTCCCATGCGATTTACTGTAAAACAGTAGTCATTTGTTTGTAGGCGGGTTCCCATAAAGAAACACTGGTAGTGTTGGGAAATCACCAAGAGGAAAAAAAACAGAATACAAAATTAGCAGCAATGGCGAACGTCTTAAGACACTGCGTTGAAATAACACTCAAGGTAATTGATGATATTACCTTAACACCAAGATGGTCAAGTTGATAGCTTGTTAGCTAGGTTTTACAAGCTAAGTTATACAATCACCAGTTCTAGTCATTTCCATTCCAAGGCGTTTAGAAAACACACTAAAATCACGCAAATCGTAAAACACAGTCCATGTTTTACAGTACAATTCAGACTGAGATCTGAGCAAAATGAAAGATGTCATTTTTGCCAAGTCAGCAAATGTGTAATGCTAGATCATAATAAAAAACAGTTTACAGCGTCCACTATTAATCTTACCGTTTTCATTAAAGGTGGGTACTGAGAAGGGGTGCTCGAGCAAGGCCTTGAATATCTCTGGAATATCTGAAGACATCTCAAAAAAATTCACGTTAACCAATATAACAAAACTGGAAGACAAATCTGTCAATATTTCCAAAGGGCGAAAATCAATGTCAGGATATCTCAAGAAACATTTGGACAGACGCATGAGAATCTAAAACTTTAACATTCACAAGGTTTGTATTCCGCACTCACGCTGTTACTTAACTAGACCCGCCTAAAAGACCTTATTGACATGGAGACCGAGCCTGACCAATAAAGGTCTTCAGAGACTCTCCGATAATGAATATTCAGTGAGGTTTGGCTTGAGATTGGTTGTCAGAACTATGCATACTCATAATGGCAACCAATGCAAACGAACACAAGTTATCCAAGCAAACACCTCGGTCTACTTCGCCGTTACGAAATTACGGTGTGATAAACACTGTACTCGTATTATTAAATACCAAACTCTGTAGGTTAAATTTATGTGCTAACACATGAGCCCATGTCTCATTCCCTTCACTGCTTTGTACAGAACAGCGTGATAGCCATGTATTGAAGCTCTATTACAAGGGTAGATCAGTGCAATGGGAGCGTCAGAAGACGACATCTAGTTACTCTACAAGGTCACACCAAGAAATAAAATCCTATATAAATCAGTTTAATGACTCTTCCGCAGATTTGGGAACACTGACGTTCTAGTTATGACCTTACCACAAATAACTGGCCTAAATAGTCTATTTATTCCCAAAACACCTAATCAGCTTTATAAGCAACAAGATCATCTAGCAGCTTCCCAAAGCTGTAATTCTGGAGCATTATGTTTCATCAGATGTCATTTTAAGAAAACAAACACATTTTTCTAAAACAGTCTGTTTATTGTTAAACACTCAAGATTTGGTCCACTGTGATCATTATTCATTTCCAACCAGGGAGCAAAAAAGAACAAAAAAACAAATGTAAAAATACAGTACAAAAAGAGGCAATGTTTCTTTTTTCCCCCCAAAACCCAGATTTTTATCAGTTACATTAAGCAGTTGAAAAATAACTCATCTTGACAGAAAACAGCATCTTGATAAATCCATTGCGTGTATTTGTGTTCTGTTCAAAAGACAAGAAATCCTACTCAGGGTGAATATGGAATTTTCAGTTCAAGATTACCATGTTACAATCTCCGATTCAAGATGGATGCTAGAGAGTATGAAACACAAAGGTCATCTAACCATGTGCAACCTTTCCCCAGTGGCTTAAAATACTTGGGGAAGAAGTCAAACTCCAAAAAAGCCCAGAACGTTGCAGGTTCACATTCAAATAGTTAACTTAAGTTGAAAATGATGGGGGTTGGTTTGACTGGATGATGCTCTCTCCAGCCAATGGGAAGAGATTCTGACCATTTGATAAGACCTTTTCACCAACTACCATGATTGAGACAGTATCTATAATCTAAACCTTTCTGTTCTTTTCTCTTGGCTAAGTGACACTTTTGCGGATTGTCAACCTGAGGCCAAATGCATGAACTAGTAAAATAGGACAATCCACTGAAAAGTCACTGCATGTCCACAGAAGAATGCCTGAGACAAGCTGCATGCCCCCAACAACCAATAACATCAGTCTCTGCCTTCATCAGATAGCCAACAGAGCAGATCACAAAAAAAACACATCCCCCACCTTGCATCTATTTTCTTATGCAAGTTGTCTAAGTGTGTATAGAAATATACACTGTAGGAGAAAGGTTATACATGTTAGATTTATTATAACTGTATAAATGTTTATATTGTATAAAGCGCTATGCAAACAAACAAATAAATATGCTTTGTATCCTCATAATACAGCTGGAAAATACATGTGCTTGAGGGTTTCATCACAAAGACTGGGGAAAACAAGAGTGGATCAGCTCAACATTGAAATAAAAACAACAATTTATTCTCACTATAGTTAAACTCAAACCGTTCTAGAAATATCCATTATTTTAGTAATGTCAGGGACTATGCATGTTGACAGGAAATTATTAAACCACCACTGACGTTAAAGGGCAAAAGCAAAACACATGATACAACTACCAGTAGAATTTCCAACAATAAACCCATATTGCTATTGGACCTTTTTGACTTAGTTGAAACCAAAGGGTCCAATCTCATAATTGAGAGAATGAAAGCATTTTCACTTTTCTTCCAGTCAAAACAAACTAATGACCATTGTAAAACCTCAAACACATGTATCTACACCTGTCCCCCTCCCTAAACTGTAAAGGTCACTCGGCATACATAGACTATTCACTGTTAAGTTTTAATATTCATACATGGATACATATATTTAAAGAGAGTTATACATTGCAATGAACATATACATTTATCAATAGAATATAGAAGGATAGAAATAGTTATAATAGCAATCCTTATCATAATAATAATAATAATAATAGTAGTAGTAGTAGTAGTAGTAGTAGTAGTAATAATAATGATAATAATAATAATAATAATAATAATACGATCCCTCAGTAAAGCATACATATAGGTCATTCCATAAAGTCCTTCACAATATTAAAGCTGTTTGGAAGTTTTCACTACAGCTGAGGCACAGCTCATAATGCATTCATACCCAAAGCCTGCTTGATAAAATCCTGCCTTCTCTAAACAGCCTCAAAATACAAGATTTCCATCATGCACTAGGTGTTAATGTGCTTACCAGGAAATTTATTACAATCAATATCTTCTATCTAATGTAGTTTGATTTGAAGAGAAGCTCACATAACTTGACCTTTCCTGGAATGACCCCCACAGAAGCCAAGAGGGGAAAAAAAACCCCAAAAAAAACCTAATCTTCTAATCAGCAATACAGGTCATATAGCATAGCTTAATAACAGATTCTATGTAATCAATACAAGATCAGGTTATATTTATTTAAGCTTAACTGCTAAGTTATCAATAATCATTAGTAGTATACGATATAGTAAATATGTATGTGTATACATTATGTCCACCATAGATATGGACAAAACTAACTAAAAGTAGCAAGGTACTGTGATGATATATTATTGGAGGAATTATAATTATGCATAGGCGCACCATGTTAAGAGCTTATTTGCCTTCTACTTTGCTCATTCAACTCAGGTTCCTCATCTGAAATTGATACTTAATTATGGAGAACTTCGGGCGGTCTGGCCCAATCTGAACTGTGATGAATTAAAAAATAAATTTTAGTATATCCCTGTGAGTACCAAACATTCTATAACTTCCAAAAGCACAGGGTATAAGCTCAAATGAAACTACTTCCAATCATTTACCCTCCTTAAACTGCTCAGTGAAAGTGATCAACTTTCATTTCAAAGACATACCACAACTGAGCTTTTGAACTGCTTAAATCAGATTGGACTCAAGCAGCCCTTATGTCTTGTGCAAATAGATCTCCAGTGCCCTCCATTGTCCTCACAAAATACTGCCCTTTTCACAGCTCACTCTGTGCAAACTGTTAACGCAAGTATGTGCACGCAGGACTGGCAGGTGGAGTTACATAAGCAGTAAACCTACATGCTGGTTCAATAAGTAGTAAGGAGAATGCCAGAGGAAAAGGGGTGTAATTTGAAGTTATAACATAACTGTTTATCAAGGTGTGTCAAATACATTCCACATTTAAAACATTTAAATTTCTTTTTTACTGCCTTTTGCTAGCTATACATTCATTTTTGTTCTGCCAATATGGCAAGTATACAGAGTGATGCACCACTCATTTAAGAAAGCACTGGGGCAATCAAACACATCTTCGTAAAGAACAGGTAACCTTTTCTGCTGTCTAATATGGCGCACCATATTAAAATAGGAGAAAACGTCTTGAAGAGGAAGCTGGCCCAGAAACGTCCTAGTCAGTGGGGAATCCAGATTGCATTTGCCTGAGTGCAAGTTTTAACAGCACAGTAAGAGGAGCGAGCAGGGAAGGGAAACTCTTTTTTTTTTTTTTTTTAAATTGTCAGCTTACACCAGTTTGGGAATTCAAAATGGCCTTAAACTACATGAGGTCTCAAATGACTGGTTTGCATTTTCTTATTATCAGTCAAATGTAAAGACAATGAACTGATGAATGCATTTGACCATAAATAAGAAGGCATGTATGTACGTGCATGTTCACAAACACCATTAGTCCTACGGTCAGGCTGTCTGCAGTGCAGGAGGACACAACGCTTCCCGAAGTTGCACCGAAAGGTGGAACAAGGGCACACAAACTGACATCTGGTGGATAGCTGGATCTTTTTGTAAGACACCTCATCTAGGTAGCCGCTTGGCCTGCTAGTCACGCCAGGATTACAAATCCCCATTTCCAGACAACCGCTGCCCACCCTGTCAATCAAAGCCACAGACCAGTCAGAAACCCATTTAAAGTAGCGATTTGGCAAAAGATCACATTTTCACAATTTCCTTCTTATCCCAAAAATAGCTGAAAGTATGACATACTGTTACATTTTTTATAGCTACAAGTATAAGTCATTGAGCCTCCAATACCAAACAAGCAAGCTACTTTTGAGGTATGTGTGATGATTTAACTTGCAGTTTGTACAATGCTCACCGGTAGGTATAAACTTTTATTATTTATTAGCTACACTACCATTTTAGCTCCAGTGCAAATTAAAGATGCAAACTTAGGACAGCAAACACATCTTAGCTGATCAACTATTTTTGGGGTAAAAGTGGAAAAATTGCTTTAAAGACCAGATTCACATGTAAAGGGGTAATACACTTTCAAGTGTTTGAAAGTTCATATTCATATTATGACCACAAAATCAAAACTATAATTCATAATGAAACTAGGGCTGGGCGATAAAACGATAACAATAATTATCACGATATAACATTTCCTCGATAGAGCAATAAGAAAGGTTCGATAAATGCTCGACATAATACACCATTCTCACACTTCCACGCTCTAGCGAAAGCCCTGGTGGCGTTTTCTACTGCAAGGAAAGCGACACTATTCTGCTGTCGCCAAGAGAGGGCGCACATCCGAGTTTTTCGACATGATTAGAGAGAGAGGGGGCCACGAGTAAAAAAAAGGGTCGCCAAATATACTTTAGCAACGTCTGAAACAAAGAAGTTATACATTCCGTTTGAGTGGAGCGACCGGTGATCTGCTCTCCTGTGACCAAGTGTGAGTGATGAGATAAGTGGCGTAACTGTACTGTCCTAAAGTGAACTCACCTCTTTCCTAACATGCTTTAGCAGCATTAAATCACGTCTGCTCATCAAAACTACAGCACTGTTACAGTGCTCAAAAAGTCATATTGAAGTATTAGTGCATTCCCACGCAACGAAAGTGAAAGAAAGAAGTGGGTTAATGCAAGTTACAGCCCTGATTTAAAAGAAAGTAAATTGAGGAAGCTGTGAGGCATTGGAGAGTGGGAGAGCGCTATCTCTCCAGGCTAGGTGTTTTAAGCTGCTGGCTAACTTCAAGCAGCGCTCAGTCACTCGTACAACATGGCGAACTGATAATACTGTAGATCAAACACGACACGAAAGCAGCGCTTTCAGTTTAAACATACCTAAAAGGAGGACTCTGTTTGTCTGGTGTTAGATATATAGGTTCACTCCTTAAAGTACTACAATAGAATAGAGAAATCCAGACGTTGCTAGCTGGTGTCTGAATACCGTGATATGCTCCGACATGGATGTGGAAGGAGCGCTGGCAGTAAGGCAGTGTGATCCATCACTGACACAGCTACCGAGCCAGCTAATGTTTGCTGTTTGTACCAAGTTGACGTTGTTGAGAAACTAAACAGTTTAGCACTGTTGTTGGCCACTTGTTTAGCATTTGTAACGGGA
>JAILXH010151595.1:25497-41620 GCA_023558415.1 Piaractus mesopotamicus
GACGCTGAGATGAGACATGAAAATTTCTTTTATCCCTGTTGTCTTTTGTCAGTGGTACTGTGGGCAATACTGCATTGAAAATGCTGCTTTAATTAGGAAGAAACTTTTTTTTTTTTCCTTTTTTTTTTTTTTTAACTAACAAACACAAATCACTTTAAAGGATGAGATGCTACACATGTGCAGTCGTGTATTATTCACTGTCTTTATACATTTCCCCATCATTTGCCATACACCCTAATATGCACCCGTTATGGTTGTTATTACACTCATGTACTGTAAACTAGCGTGCAATCATAACATCAGAGCTGTTGTCGAGCAGCTTAAAGGCCGGATGGCTATATCAGTCCGACTTTGTTTTCGCACCTTCATGTGTACAAAGCAGAAAAAGAGATGTTTAAGGCTCATGGTTTTATCAGATGCATTTTTATGTTGTGGGCTGTCATTTTAAAAAGGGGTGTGTTCCTTTACAGCGAGACAAACTGTACAAAGTATTTATGCAATTATAATGTTTCCTTTTTTATGATTGATTATTGTACTTTTTTCAGCAAGTTGGGTTACTTGTTGCATGTCTAACACAGCTGACTTTCTGTGTCAGTGCATTGTACATGTTTGGCATTATTATTGTTTCTTCCTCTTTTTTTTTTGGTTTTCCTTTTTTTTCTCTCTCATTTCTATGGCATTATCGAATGAGTTGATTCTGAAACCCTGAGAGTTGTGTACAGAGTAGCCAGGTATGCTGAAGTCGTGCCCCAAAAACTCTGGGTCGACTTTTTTGTACTCTATGTATGAAAATCAAAGACTGATCAAAAGACAACATAGAAAAAACAAACAAACAAACAAGAGGATTCTCTTTTTTTGGTGGTCTTGTGTTAGACTGCATTGCTACAGTATCTGGTGTGCAATCTGTGGTAGCTGAATGTTCATTGTGCATTTGTGTTCAAGTACAACTACATTGCCCCTCCTCCTTCCTCGTAGAGTAACCCTGAACTGTACTGTTACTATAATGCAATAGATCTGGTACTCATATTTTTAATTTAATTTCAATTAAATCCTTGCTGTTTACCACCAGCAGTGTCCACCTTTCCATGTATTTTAAATATGATTTTCATGGGAAATGTATTTTTGTCTTTTTTTTTATTCTAGGTTGCATGTATGTTACCGCATAACCAGGGTTAAAATTTAACAAACTACAGTTAGTCATTTGCAGACGTTTGGGCATCCTTAGTCAAATTACAAAACAAAATGTTTTGTTGATTTTCTATGTGAAAATAACACATCCTCTATAGAGAACACACTCCTGTACATGTTAATGCACACTGTTTATTACTGTTTATTTCCTGAATTTACCACTAATTACAAAGAAAGGAACATGGACTCTTTAAAAGACACACTATAAATGCTTGTTTATTAACTGTTTTAAAGTCAGCACACTGCACATAGAAAAAAGAGGAACTCAACAAACAGCTTCCTTACAAATACTGGAGATCTTGCTAAAGCCTGAGTAGACTGATAAATCAAAGTGATGAGCCATTTATTAATTATTTAAAGAAGCTCTTTCGAGGGATGATTGATCAGTCTTTTCAGTAGTCAACATGTTAATGAGCGATGAGCTTAGCATTAGTGTTGCACCAGACGAGTGTGTGTTTTGTAGTATGATGTTACGTACATGTCCATAACTGAAAAATGCATAGATACCCAAGTCAAGTTTGCAAGTTTTTGTCTTCGTCTATAAACAGTTCACTATATCCCAATGTTTAAGAAATTAATTAGAATTTTGTGATATGGTGTGTAGCAAAAGATACACAATATGTACAGGCATTGTGAAAATTAAGTTCATACTTCAAAGTAACATATATATATATATATATATAGATCAATTCAAGAAGAGCACATTCGTAAAACGTCATATGTTGTATTGTACGTACATAGTACATTTGTAATACAAATAACTAGCACTTTTCATACATAAAAAATAGTATAAATAAAACAGTATATGGAAAAAACAGCATAAAAGGAAAAGAATATTAAGATGACTTTTATTAAACGTAAGATGAACGGAAAAAAAGTATTAGAATATAAAGAATATGCATAAAACGATATGATAAAACAATTCATAAAAGAAATTAAACAAAAAAAGGAGAGCTAATAAAATGTTAACCTAAAAGTGGAGTGTCGGTGCCTGATAAACAGTAATGGGTAAGAAGTGGTAGAAAATGGCAAAAAAAACAAACAAAAAAAAACAGCTAGTAACGTCTGAAATTCAAATTCGCCAAATATCGAACCGATAAATGTGAGACTCGTCAGACTCGTCACCGAGCGGAGAGGAAGAGCACGGTTAAAACACAACACCGAGACACGACTGTAGAGCTGAAACCTGGAGATTTAACACTTTAAAACGATCTACTGAGCGAACAGCAGACACGGACCACTACTCGCTGAACAAACCAGTCCAGTTTGTGTGACTACAGCGCCCGTCAGAGAGAGAGCAGTGTTCATGAGGAGAGAGAGAGAGAGAGCGCGAGCGAGCAGTGTTCATGATGAGTCAGGAGAGAGAGAGAGAATGAGTGAGTGAGTGAGAGAGAGAGAGAGAGAGAGAGGAGCAGTGTTTGTTCATGTTGAGTCAGTGTGAGGAGAGAGACACAGAGAAAGGGAGAGAGAGGGGACAGGCTGGCTGGTAACCCACCACAGCACCGACACCACACAAACAAACCCCCAAACACCTGCGGACAGAAAACAAATGCGCGCATTTTATTCTCGTGACTGGCGCCGAGAGGCTTTCCAGCATTACCAGGATCCTCTAAAGCCTCGCTCGCTCACTGTCACTCCGATGGTCCGCTGTAGGTTCAGTTAAAACGGATTACCAGAGCGGACACTTCTTTTAAAGCCTTCTTCCCCGTTTCTACGCTATCTAGGTTATGTACCTGTGAGCGAAACCAAAACAACGAGGACAAATGACGGAGCTGAGGAAGCGAGGAGCCGGAGGCGGGGACCCGGACAGCACCGAGAACATCAGCGACAAGGTAGCCTTAACCTTAACGCCTGTGTTGACTTAACGGAGGCTCACACTGGACTCGGTGTCCGGTCAGCTAAGCCTCCTAGCTAAGTAGGCTAGACTCGTCAATGAGAGATAAAAACAACTAGCCAGCTAACCTAACGCTAGCTAGCTGACCGGTGAGAGCTGCTAAGTGGACGACTGGGCTGCGGCTCCCTTCACTGGTCAGCTATTCAGCACAAGCATTAACGTTAGCAAGCTAACGTTAGCTTGTCGCTTTGACTTCATGGCACGTTGTTCACATTAAGCAAACAGATGTATAAACTTGTTTATTACCGAGTAACTAACTTATTACTGGCTCGTTTTCATATTCAGTTGACGTTTGACTTAACGCCATTATTGCCGAGTCCCACAGCAGTAGCTAGGCTTAGCTAGTTAGCTCAGTGTAGTCAGAGTTATGTTAGCTAGTTTTGACTCCTGTCATACACAAAAACATAGTACGAAGAGACTTGCTGCTGCCTAGCTGGAGTTATTTTACCAGCTGAGTTAAACATGAGCATTTTTTTTAGGTTGAGCTGGACTGAGTCAGGTGTCGGTAGACCAGCTAGCCTCACATTCGCTTGCTAATGCAAGGTGCAGTCTAACCCCAGAGAAGAAGGATCTGTCACTGAAGTAGTAAATGAGCAGCCCACAAGCAGAATACAGTTTTATGAGGCTGTTTCAGTCCTTCCTGGTGCAGTGGCATTGTTCTAGCTCTATGACCTTGTGACCATAGTGTAATTTTTGTTATATTTAATAACACGGGCCTTACCCAGGAGAAAGAAATATTCTGCATGACATCTCCTTTTAATCTCATGTCCATCTTCTAGACATGACTAAGTCCTGTTTGAAATCAGAGTCAGAATCAGTGTTTCTCAATTTGGGTACTGAGGGAAAAATCCTCAGATTTTCTCACTTTGTTCAAAATATTGTCACACATATGGATGAACTCTTTTGTGTCTGGCTAATCTCACTGATCAGTCCTTCAGTGTAGGAGAACTGCTTTTTCTCATTCATCCCTAGAAGTTCACAATGACGTGCTGAATTTAATTTCCTTCTTTCTCTTAAGGGGATTTTAGGAGAAAGAATTCAGAAATCAGTGATTCTGCATTAAGTCAGTATGAAGATTAGCTTTATTTGTTTGAGACAATCTCAAGAAAGACATTTTTCCTCTGGGTTAATCTGCATTTGGGTTTATTGACTAGATTTTTGGAGGTGAGTAAAAAATACTAGGTGACCTTTTTAGAAATGAGGTATGATGGGTAGAGTACACTCTTAAAAAAATCATTCTTCATGGGTTTTTTAGTAAAGACACTGGTTCTATATAGAGCCATTAACACTCAAAGATCCATTTGCTTGCTTAAAGAGTTCTTTGCATCACTAAGTGGTTCTTCAGATTGATGGAGAATGTGTTGTAAATGATTCTGTAGAGAACCTTTTTGAAAACTGTTACAAGCTTGACATGCTTTTCAAAAATATCCAACACTTTCTCCATCAGTCTAAAGAACCATTCACCATGCAGAGAACCCTTTGATCATGAACATAGTTCTTTGAGTGTTCATGGTCCTATATGGAACCATTGTCTTTACTAAAGAACCCTTGAAATACCATCTTTTTTAAAAGTTTAGCCTAAAACTAAACTTAAATAAAAAGTGCTATTTGATTAAATAATGACCCAAGTCGAAGTAAAAGTTGAAAAAGCATTAAACTTTAAAGGGAACTGTGTTTATTTTTAACATCTCTGTATTATTCTTTGGTTTAGATGTAAGCAAAGTCATCCAGAGTGGTTTGATGTGAAATGCAGCATTGTAAAGAAACTTACAGTGGTGGTGATAGGAACCAGACATATGGATCTTTTAATGCCTCTATTAAAAACTATTAATAAAATAGTTATGAATGTGCTGTCTGATGTATCAGGCGTTGTTATACAGTAGTTTAGTCATAAAGTTTTGGCCTATAACGTTTTTTAATCTGTTAATTGCAGAAACGTACATGTGGCATATTCTTTTCAGTTTTAAGACTATTTTATCATTATCAACATTACATATTAAAACTCAGAAGACACATGTATGTTCAGTGGTCATTTTGGATAATAAAAAAAATGCCAGTGTTGTGTTATAGACATAGCAACCTCTGGTTCCAGTCACCTCCTTTGAAAAGAAATCAGAGTTGGTAAATTTCTCAACAGAGAACCATTTCACATCAAACCACTCTCAGTGACTGTATACATCTCAATGAAGTATAAAGCCAGAAAAAAATGTATTAGTATATCCAGGGTCTATCAACAGGGGAACTGAAGCTAGTTAGGTGCTGCTCTTCTCTTTTTGGGATTCCTCGGCTAAAAAAAGGTGAGCTGTGGCCGTCCAGATGCTGTCAACAACAGAGCAGGACAAAATTGAACACAGACATGACCAGTAACTAACTGTGAAGGACAGAAATAAGAAATAAGAAGCAGATTCCTTTCCGATATACCTGATTAGAGCGACAACTGAAATTCACCAAAATGAATTATGTGTCAGAATGAATATAACTAATATAGCTACTACCTACTTTTGTTGGTGACTGCTAGCCAGCCATCAACTTGTAAAAGTCTAAACTACTACTGCACAGGCTTTTGTGAGTATTTAAGAGACTGAAATCTGTGAATGTTGTAGGTATGATATGGGCTACGCTAAAGGTCTTTCATGGTTGATGACCCTGAATTAGCAGCAAAGTCCTGAAAGAAATCAATGACTTAGTCTCTGAATGTTGGTGTGCAGTAGCAGAGACTTCATACAGACAGTGTTTCTCAAGACCTGTTTCAGTGTGTGGGAGACTGCCCTGTAGCTGAGGTCATCCAAATATTTGGTCATAAATAGACTAAGTCAAATGTGTACTTATGAATAACAAACTGCAGACAGCTGGGAATAAGTTGTTGCTTTTCCCAATGGCAGTTTAGCTGAATTTGTATGATTTGCTTGCTTTTTTGAGCTAGTAATGTCATTTTTGCATGTTGGCCTAAGGCCTTTTATTAAGCCCACCAAAATCGATATGCTTCACAGAGATCACAGCAGAACAGCTTAACTCAAAATTTTCTGGATAGTCATATGTCTGAGCATTAGTCTGTTGGTTACAGACAAGGTCTGTAGAAAGATCTGTGTTGACAATATAGGCTTTTAGGGCT
Organism: Piaractus mesopotamicus; assembly: GCA_023558415.1. Lineage (NCBI taxonomy): Eukaryota > Metazoa > Chordata > Actinopteri > Characiformes > Serrasalmidae > Piaractus > Piaractus mesopotamicus. The sequence goes on from JAILXH010151595.1 coordinate 31,692, forward strand.
GCTTCCCATTTCATTAACAGCAAAGTAAAGAGCCTACTTTTTTTATGGTAAAGCTATTAGCATGCTGATATTGATGTTTGGCTATCAGCTAATACTGAAAGATTTATTTTAGAGGTTAGATTATTCCTAGGATAAAACATATGTAGCCTGGTTTTTAATATTAGTCAGATTTTGGGGTTAATAATCAGTGCATCAGTTCATCTCTGCTTTGAACTTCATTTTTTACCCCATACGTAAAACAAGCCTGGATACCTACATAGAAAGAAACATGCGCAACATGAACCCACCAAACTAATTCATGTTAATTGTGGATTGTTTTGTTAGCAAACGTTAGTCTTATGCAGTCGAAGCTGTTGCCTCATAGGCTGCGACTTGTTTTTTCCCCTTTTGCAGCAAGACGCATCTTCTCAAGGTCAGCCTCATCCTTCCATTAGCAGTGTCTGCGCTTTTTTACGAACAGGTCTTTTTTTTTTTATTTCTCATTGACTGAGCTGGGGGATGCTGGAAGCTTTCAATATTGTGAGCTCAAATGGAGCTGAAGCTTCACAGCCTGCTTGCTGTGGCTGGGCATTTTGTCCTTTTGCTCTTATTAGTAGATGCAGAAACAGCAGCCTGTCTCTGCTGAGCCGTTGAGGCAGTGGAGCATTAGCGAACAGCACTCTGCTCAGTTTACCACGTCAGCTTCCCCTCTGAGCTCAGTGTACCATGATGACCTCCCTGTGGTGGCCACACTCGGACGGCAGACAGGCCCAGTGTTGGATGTCTCTGTCAGAATCTGAAATGGCTCCCTGTTCCAAAATACAGTGAGCAGTGACTCCCTCAGTTGATGAACTGATCAGTTGGATTACTTAGCTGAAGAAGATTGGCAAACATTGGATATCAGTGCTTTAAATCGTATAATGTTGACAGGGTTGTGTTTCCGGCAGAAAAAAAGAAATCCTACTCGCAAACTATTAGCATTTCCAAGACACTGAACAAATGTAACCAAGGACCAGTCTTCCTTTGATTCAAAGGTTTAGGGTGCAGTTACGTCTGTAGTTCAGTTCCCTTGGTCAAGACTAAAGCAAGAAATGGTACGCTGTTCCGTTTTAGTTCTAGTTCGCTTATAGTCTACACAGTAAAAAGTTACAACTACAACCATGTTGTTGCACAGCTTACGAACAACACTTGTGTTGGGAGGCAGGAGGTGTGCTGGAGGGAGTTGTTTATGGCATGGATCCCTTACAAACTTCGGTGTTCAAACAGTACAGTTGTTGTAGATGGTATAATTAATAGAACATCCATTCACCACGATACACATTGCCACAGTTGTGCATGGCAATATCATAATTTCATGATGAACTGGCTCACCCCTTACAGTCACTGCAAAACATGGCATTTATAGAACGGCAAAGGCTTTGCACTGTAATACGTTATAGAATATAAAGTTTGCAGTGACACTATATGGCCAAAAGTATGTGAACCCCCGTCCTAATTGAGTTCAGGTGTTTCATCCACACCCATTGCTAACACGGGTGCAAAATCAAGCACATAGCCATCCATCTAATCTCCACAGACAAACACTGGCAGTAGAATGAGTTTCACTAAAGATTTTAAACATTGCATTGTCATAGGACGCCACCTTTGCTACACGTCAGTTTGTGACATTTCTGCCCTGCTAGATCTGCCCCAGTCAACTGTAAATGCTATTAAAGGGAATGAAATAGAAGTGTCTAGGAGCAGGGGTGCACCGCTCTGGTCCTGGAGCATCTGTATCCAGCATCCAGTTTGGTGGTCCTCCTGCTCAAACACACCCACTAAACCTGGCAATTAACAGATAAGTGTAATCAGGTATGCTTGAGTAGGTAAATTACCAAACTGTGCTGGACACCAGCCTTGCAGGACTGGAGTTATGAACCCCTGGTCAAGGAGCAACAACAGTTCAGCCATGAAGTGGTAGACCACACAAACGTACAGAGCTGGACACCTCACAAATGCCCGTTTTTTAAATAGGCACACATTCCCACAAACACACTCCAAAATCTTCTGGAAAGCCTTCCCAGAAGAGTGAAGGCTGTTATGGCTGGAAAAGGGGAGGGCTTCAACTTCAGTAATTTCAATGTCCATGATTTTTTGGAATGGGATGTTCAACTGGGCATATACTGTATATGTGTATAGATTGTGTATGTGTTGTGTTCTAATTTTGATATTCGAGCTCACGAACGGATATCTGGTTAACTGCAGGGAAGAAAAAAACAATGCCAAAAAACCCAACTGCACAAACATTGCAGCATGCAGAGGAATATATTTGAAAACATGTTTTATCATTCAGGAAAAGCTGAGGGAAATCAGTAGGTTTTCGTGTCAATAACTGCCTCTTCAAATAAGCTAATGAGCTAACAGAGCTAATAAGTGTTACTTTTGAAGCTAATAAGGACTAATTGTCTTCTATACAAGGTATTTATTATTTTCTCCTCATTGGATGATATTGGCTATTATTTTACTATGTTAGCAATAAAACTGTTTAGTTCCTGGCTGAGCAGTTGTGATAAAATTTACAGTTGTGAGAAACAGTGATTTCAATATTGAGCAAAATAATTGTGATTATCATGCAGTCTGAGTGCAGTACATTATACATGATCAAGTGGAATTTACACCCTACGTAGTACACTTTATGACTAATAGGGTGTGGTTTTAAAGTTAGTCACCGACTCTCCCTTTATGGCTTATCCTGCTTTTTCAGTTTTCTTCAGAAAAACTGGTTATGCGGGACCTCATGTCATCTCAGTCTTTACCCCAGAGGGGGGAGGGAGTAGTGTGGAAAAAATTATGTTTTCTAACAGTTCTGCTATTATACTATACTACTATACATTATTTTAGTTATATTAAGCACATGGTATACAGTATATGCTATGTGTTTTACTGTAATATAGATTCATATTACTGAAGACAGTGTGTTTTCTTGTGCAGTGAATTCTGCTGCATTAACGTCCGTCCTTGCCAGCAGCAAGCGAGTCTGTTTTGGTATTTGCTGCACACGTAGGAATTCCTAATCAGCCTCCGTTTTTTTTCTGCCACCTCTGCAAAGCGTATAAAAGGGACAGTGAAAACTGGGCCAAGCTGTCGCTCACACTGTGGAAAAGCCCCCAAAAGGATCAAATTGAACTCAGGTTGATCTTGCAGGTTCTCCTATGTCCTCTTTAGCTCCTAAAGTCCTGTACTGGCTCAGGTGGAGAAACAGAGTAGCCTGGAGACTGTGGTTAACACTGCACTACCTGAGTCTCTTTGGGTTAAGTTAGTTTGCATAGCACAAGGCCTCTAGGGTTGTTCCCCTTCTGCCTGGGGATTAGCGTAGTCTCATTTCTGGAGCAGCTGATCAGAGCCTGCTTATTGGCCTCATTCACAGGATGGCAGATGATAAGGCCGGCGGAGATTTGTGGTCAGTGAAGTCCAGTTTCAGTATGATGGATTATTTTTTATAAATGCTTAAACTTGACATAAGAAATTAAGACCAATATTTATTGGGCATTCTCTTAATTGCAAATACAAGCACTCTAACAAGGCAGAATGAGGTCATTAGAAATTATTGTGTTAATGGTGTGATGTTGTTTATTGTCTTGAAATGTCCTTTGCAAAAGTTAAGAATTGCCAAAAAGAAAAGTCCTGTTTCAGTGAAGTTTTACAACAAGCACTCTGGCAGGGCTCTGTGGACCACTGCATAGATGTCTTGCTAAATATTGTTTTACCAGACAGACCACATGCCGACTATTGTTACTGCCAACAAAAGCAGCATTATATTTTTAAAATAAGTTACTGGGGCGAGGCTGTGGTATGTATCAGTCCACAGAGGATCTACAGTGAAATATTCTACAGTAAAACCTAAAATGAATAATAGTCTACTTGAATATCAGATTAGGGCTGTTTAATTTCTCTTTAAAGGAGACGTAACTTGCTTTTTTCAGTTAAATTTAGTTGCCTGTGATGGCTGAAAGAAGTAAAAAGTATAAAACAAATAAAATGTGTGTTTTACCCTGCGATTTACTCTTTTGTGAAGTAAAGATAATTTTCTGGGTGTTGATTTTGTATGCTAATGACCTCTGTTCTCCCTCACATTCTCAGTAGAGGGGGTAGGGTAAGGGGTGCTGTCACTGTGCATTGTTGGAGGGTTCAACAATGGCTGCAACAAAGCACAGTATAAAGACATCACATGTTCGTTTACACTAAGAGCTAGATACTATCACTGATCCATAATCATGCACCAGCCAAGCGTGTCATTACATGGCAGTGTTTAATGCCAAAACACTTTGTAAGTAGCTTTTATTTTGTTTTGACACTACTTCAATGCTAATTTCCGATTAATGGCATTTTAATGTTATGTTAGTATCCAGAGAGAGTATCATGAGAGACATTCAAGTAACGTATTCTTTATTAGGATATTGCAGTTTAGATGTTGATTCCTTCAGTAAAAAATTGAACTTAAATCCTCTCTGAATCTTGCTGAAGCCTGTTAGCTTAGCCAAGGGGAACGAGGGGAGATGGAATATGGTCCAGTTAGCTCACAGAAAGCTTGCTAACATCGACAAAAAAGGAATCAGTCATGTACACATTGATATGTGACATTACATTGGTGTTTTACACTTGTCTGTCAGAGACATCTGTATATGAAATGGCAGCTGTGATGGTGAGTATGAAGGATGAAGGCTCAGTGGCTGTGTTTTTTAATCGGATTTTTACCAATCCGATTAAATACATTCTGATTACAGATCAAGACAAAGCGTAAACTTCATCTCCTCTGCAGACCAGTTTCTGCTCCCGCCATGTTGAACGTTCTAAACTTTCCCCATGACGCGACGCACATGCGCGTTCCGATTGGGAATGTAATCAGATTCAGGCATTTACATGGCTATTATTCTTCTATTTAATGGATTATTTACAGGATTACCCACCTCGTTCAATCAGATAGAAATTGTGTTCTGAATGGCCTCAATCGGACTAGACTATTCCGATTGAGGTATACGCATGGACATATTCTATTCCGTTTGAGCTATTAGTCGGATTATTAATGAATTATTAGGCTGCGTGTAAAAAAGGGCAAAAGTGGCAGAAGATGTGAATTTCTTGGATGAGACGGCAAAGAATATGCAGTTATGGTTATGTCTTCTTTCACCAGCACCATGATTTTTTGATTCCTCAGTTATTTAAAAATAATTGACTGAGAAATTGATATTTGATGATTAGATCATTTTTGTTTGGGCTGCAGTGCATTTTACATTAGATTGACTTTGTATGCAGAGTTGTGTACTGTTCCGGCATATTTATTTATTTCTTTACTCTAACACTGCTTATATTTAGCCTATATGTTTGACATACTAATGTACAATGTGAACAGCTGTTTCCTGATGATTGAAAATAGTGAAGCTCAGAAAAAAAATCTGTTTATACTTGAAAAAGTTTGGTGAGATAAATCTTGTTCCCGAATAGACTAAATAATTGTGCTAAGTGATGTTCATTTCAGTGTTGAGCAGAATAATCATGATTATCATTCTAGCCATTGCTGTCCAGGTCTATATCAGAGTGTTTTAACCTTCTGCATACTGAAATCATGCCTTCTGAAAGCATGAGGAAATGAGATGCTAATTTAGTTCCTTCACATCTCTTACATCACCTTTTATTTATAAATGGCCTGCTGAATCTGTGTGAATGCTGCTGTGGCAAAAGTCAGCATGTTTAAAGTACTCAGGACTCAGGCTTAGAACATTTCCACTGAACCGTCTGCAGGCATTAGCGTCCCCTCATTAAAAAGTTAGCAGAAAGGGCTTCCCTTACAAGCGTTAATCTGAAGTTTCAGACTTGAGCGGCTCCTCAACTGAGCTTGCTCCCAATTACCTCTTCACGGTCGCTTATTAGAGCCAAGGATGGAAGACTTTGACTCTCTCGCTAATTTTAGACCATTTTCATCTTGTTGGCTTGTGCCCATATTTAGCACAGCTTTCATTGTGGAGTTCACAAAAAGGGCAGTAATAATCCCGGGAAACAGGATGGGTCTTGGGAGGCATGGCGAGGAAACCAACCAAACCCGTGCTTGGGTGATTTGTTCCAATTTGAATAATTTTGAGGCTTGACCTAAATGTTCTGTCAAAACATGGCAAACATCCTGATTTCAAAACAACAGTTCCTCCATTTCTTGGCCAAAATACAGGGCCAAGATGAGGAGAAAGGTGGGAGGCGCATGCAAGGGTGGGCGATACAGTAACAGTATCACAATACTTGAAAACTTTTTAATGATACATATTTCATTATTGAAAAAAAAAACCCCAGAAAAACAGTAGCACCACGAAAAGGCTGTGAAAAACTATACGATACAAGAGGAAAAATCAAACACTTAAATAAATTAAAACAGCAAAATATCATAATGGGCTGATGTCCTCTAAGCTAGTTGTTACTATTCAGTTTATGTAGTACTGGCTGTTTAGAAGCTCTCTAGAATGAAATAAAATATCTTTTAATGATACATGCAGTTTTAGTCTTCTTCTAATGATACACACCATGTATTCTGAAAACTGAACCATGATATCATTTATGATGATAAATGATAACATCATATTTCATTTCAGCTCACTGAAACATATTTGACTTTGCCGTAGAAAAGTCAGCTGTTTTAATTTGGCTGTTTCTAACTTGACCTGACAGGTCATGTGATGTAACGCACTGCAGACGGAAAATTCTGCAGGTCAGCTTCTACAGATCCTTCTTCTGGTTTGTCAAGCAAAGCATGCTGTTTAAAAATGCTTATGACTTTTTCCTTATCAGGGTGTAGCCTGGTGTGTTTGCTGTGGCTGCAGCGCCTCTGTTTTATAATACATACGCTGTGGAAAGCTGTTCCTGTATCCTGTATTGAGCAAGATAGAGAAAGTTCTCATAAGCATTCATACTATAATTAATTGCATGTGTGCTGTCAAGCGTATTGTAATTGTTTTGTTTTGTTGGTTAGTGTGAAGGGCTACCATGTGGCTTTTTCCACTACACAGGCCACAGTGGTAGAATGTCTGTCTAAGGGCTAAATCCAGATTACAGATTTATTGCAGATTAATGAGACAATTATGGTCTTAACTTTGTAGGACGTGATCCACTAACTCCAGCTTCATGGTGAGGGATTACAAATTAGTTGCAATTTAGCATTGCAACCGTAAACAGACACCTCACAGAACGTACTCATTGTGATAACTTCAGTAAAGAGTCTTTGTCTAATGTCTATTTTGTGATTCATCTCATTCCTTGATGAAAACACTGTAGGTACATTCGGAATCATGAATGAGCCGTTCCGAACACAGCAATTGCGATTGCTATTATTTTGTAATCTTTCCATGACTGTTTGTGAAGTTACAGAGCTATTGACCAGAATTCATGGTGTTGAAGGTTTTTTTGCCCTCAAAGTCGGCTGAATACTTCAATCAGAAATTACTTTAAAATGCTGCAATAAAATTGCTTCTTGCTTTTCTTATTGTCTTGAATACAAGTACTTTCATGTTTCAGGGTGCTTTTACATGCACAAACTATCTTACTCCTTTCTCTTAGCTTTGGATGTGTTGTTATGGTGTAACATTTTACCTTTGTTTTACTGGATTTCGATAAAAGGTGACTAACAGTCAAAAGACTGTTGAGCTGTTTTAATTTTCTATTTTAAACTTGTTCCACACTGCAGACGTTCAAACTGCTTGTTAGTTTCTTTCAATGCTTGTTTCTTTCAGTGCTTGTTAAAATCTCACTTCCACAAAACAGTGGCATAAATGGAGCGCAATAGGGCAAAAATAGCCCTAGATTGGATTACTATAGTTGATGCTAATCCATTAAATACACCTTGATTGGTTCTGATACTGGTTGTTTAAATTATGATTGGAGTTTAATTGATGTAGGCCATACCAGTCAAAATGTGCCTGGACCGGCTCCAATACCGATCTTCAAGGTCATGAACAGAAGTTATTGGAATTTGATTTGGCTTAATACAGCCAGTGCTGAGCCATTAACTCCAGAACTGATCTTTCATGTTGAATTGAGACTTCTCAATTGTGAAGTCAAATACTCAACTCTTTGTTCTGGTGAAACACCACTCTTCATTGTGCAAGCACTTCCAGCATAGTTGCTCCTGCTGGCCACTTTGCTTTTCCTCTGCTTTAGTGTTCCACTGCATTCTCTTCTATTCTTTGGCTCATTGGTGCAGGAGCGCTGGCCAAGTAGAGAGTGAAACAGGAGTAGCTGACCGCTCCTCGATCCAGCCCAAAGCCGACCTGAACTTCGCCCTACTGTACTGCACCAGCTTACGTGTTGCACTTTCAAATGGGAGAGATTTTCTGTCTGGCTTGAATTTGACTACTATTTGCCTGGCTTTTGCTCTCTAATATCCAGTCCTAGATCCAGCTCCATTGCTTTGGCTGTGACTCATTGACAGGTAAATCCATTGTCTGCTGTGATTTCCATACAGGCCTGCAGTGCTGTAGTAGTAGGCTGGTAACGGCAGACCATAATGGCAGTAACTGCTGCAGCACCAGTGGATTTTATTGTGTTACTCTGGCTTTTTTTGTCCTTGAATGACTGTGTGACATCCTACACACTATAGCAAAATGATTATGGGGGAGTCAAAAATGCCTTAAGATACAGAATTATTCCCCATTATCACTCTAGCAATGGGAAGGTTTGTTTAGAGGGGAATAAGAACAGTAGTTCAATATTATGGTTAGGGCTATATGTGCACAGTGTGGATAAAATACCATGTTGCAATTGCCAATATATTTGAGTATAATGAACCCTTGATGTGGTGTGGTTAAGCATTGGCCTGCATTTTTTTGGCCAATATTATTTGTTTGTTGAACCATGTGAATGCTTTGATTCATCCAAACACCCAAAGAACATACGTGATTGGTCACAGCACACAATAAAACTACCAGTATGGGAATCGTGGACTGATGCCAGTATCCAGTATTATTATTAATGTATGTGTGTGCCAATGCATACACATTTATAAAATGTAGAAATTGGGATGCCTTCTACATAGGTTACCATTTCAGAGAAATATAACATTTATTTGTATAGGGTAACAAATGCAGTAAAATGAATAAAATACTGATGGAAAACAGTAAATACGTAGTCAAATATTGAAATACAGGTCAAACATCTGATTCTGATATTTTTTAAGCAAATATCTGTCGATAGTGATATGATTCCCATATCTCTAAATAAAACATTCAGAGATTGCTTGGAGACCCATATATTTTATGCAGCCCTACTGCACACATCTGACTGTTGGTAAGTACTACTGTTGCTGTGTAGTGGCACAGTGACCCAGGCTAAGTCCACTGTTGATACTGTGTTTTGGCTGCTTGCCTGTACAGTTGAAAACAAATGGCTGACCTGCGTGTGTTTGTGCCACTGTCTCTCTCATGTGTGCTGTATAGGAAGCAGATGGGGAGGACAGGCTGGGGCTGCCCAGTGAAGGCGAAGGAGACTTGGAGGGCGACTGTAAAGCAGACACTCCAGACGCGCCACCGTCCTCTGACAACACTCCGCAGTGTCTCAACAAAGCCCTGGAGGGCCTGTCGTCCAGGTAACCCCCTACACTCCACTCAAGGTCATACTTCATAGACAGCCTCCTTACCACCAAGAAAAACTGCTTAGATATGGGTATATTCAGTGATAAGTAGTAGATATGTAGGCTTGTTGTTTGTGTGGTACTGATTGATAGAAGCTTGCTGTCATCAAAGACGAATTCAAACAAAGTCTTTCAGAGTGGCTCGATGTGAAATGATGCATTGTAGAAAACCTTCCGAACACTGATGTCTTTACAGTGGTGGTGATAGCAACCAAGGGTTGCAAAGCAGTGTCTATATTTTTTCGTTTGCTATCCAAAATGACCAGTAAACCTACATGTGTGTCCTGCATTTTTTTTTTTTTTTTTT
>JAILXH010151623.1:20216-32418 GCA_023558415.1 Piaractus mesopotamicus
CCACCACGTCAGTGTTACTGCAGAATGACCTACCACCCAAATAATACCTGCTCTGTGGGGGTCCTGTGGGGGTCCTGACCATTGAAGAACAGGGTAACAAAGTGTGCAGAGAAACAGATGAACTACAAAGTGCTCCTATATGGTCAGTGGAGCTGATAAAGTGGACAGTGAGTGTAATTTTTTTTTCAAGTCAAATAATCTCACTATAATGGCAGATAATTTTGCTTGTTTTAAGAAATGTGCTTGAATAAAGTAAAATCATCTGCCCATATAGTGGGATAATTCTACTGGATAAAGTTACTTAAAACAAGTTAAAAAAATGACATAATTTATTACAATTTAAATAATCTCATAAACAGCTTACAAACATGAGAAATAAAAATAAAAATAAGAATAAATAATAAGACATATCAACTTGATCGTCAATTTCCAAAAAAAGGCACAAGTATCTCCAAAATTGTAACTTTTACAGGAAAAGACAAAAAAAGATCTTCATTTTTAATGTACGTTTTAGGAGTCATTATTCTATTTAGGTTTTCTGCTTTTGTTCTTGTTGCAGAAAAATAAGTGACGTGAACTGAGAGGCTGTCTTGACTGGAAATTAAAATAAATGAAGGGTGGTCTCTGGGTGGTCTCACCATTTAAGAGTGCAGGCACTGCTGTGTATCGAGCGTGCTGTCAGGGACGTTGTGATCAACACTGGAAACGGACCAATATTAACGAGCATTATTACGCTTGCGTTCGCTTCTCCTCTCTAATCAGGATGTCTGTATCTGGGAGAATGTCAGAACCGAGTCGAGGCGCCGTACCCGTCTGTTTCTGTTGATCGAAGTAGCTCTTCCTCCTGCAACCTCAAACAGAACAGATCCCACACAAGCTGGAGCTCAGCCAGAACGGTTTGGCCTGGCTCAGCGTGTGGGATGCTGGAGTGGAGGCATAAGGAGCCCGTATACTGGATGAGTCATGATACAGTATATGAGCTCCACTGATCTAAGACACGTCAATAGTGCATATGAGGAGATGATATACCTGCCTAAAAAAAGACTCTTTTCTCAGAATTTGAATACGTTAAAGACTTTCTTTGCATTGCTGTTGAAATTACGTCCAGAAACTGACCTGAAGAAGAAATTCCAGGGTTTAACCAGCTACAGTGTCATCATTTTGAAATAATAAGCTGTACGAATACTGAAAATTCGCTTATCATCCACAAAGGAAGCATGTAATTTTTTTATTTAGGCCTTTTAGACGGCAATACGTCCAGACAGGCGTGACAGTACATATGCTCTGAGCTGTATTAAGTTGAAAAGGTTGCAAAATTGTAGAGCTTAAAGCCGAATAGTTTGCTTGTGCTTTTTAAACTTATTAGATGTTCGGTTTTCATAGAGCGTTTATTAAAATACGAGTAGACCCACAAGAAATAAATGGTGTAATGTTAAGAGAGCTTGGTAAGCAACCTTAGCAATCACCTGGAATAGCATAGCAACAATCTAGCAGCACCTTAGCAACCACCTGGACTAGCATATCAACAATCCAGCAACACCTTAACAATCATCTGGAATAGCATAACAACAATCTAGCAGAACATCAGTAGCCACCTGGAATAGCACGGCAACAATCTAGCAACACCTTAGCAACCTCCTGGGATACAATAGCAGTTGCTTAGCAACACCATAGCAACCACTTAGGATACATAAGCAACGGCCTAACAGCACCTTAGCAACCACCTGGGACACAAGAGCAATGGCCTAGCAACATGTTAGCAACCACCTGGGATACCATAGTAACAGCCTAACAACACTTCAGCAACCACCTAGGATACAATAGCAATGGCCTAACAACACCTCAGCAACCACATAAAATACAACAGTAATGACATAGCAACATCTTAGCAACCACATAAAATACAACAGTAATGACATAGCAACACCTTAGCAACCACATTAATTAAAACAGTAATGACATAGCAACACCTTAGCAAACGTAGCATAGAATAGTAATGACATGGTAACACCTTGGCAACCACCTAGGATACAATAGCACTGGCCGAACAAGACCTTTGCAACCATGTAGAAAACAACAGTAATGACATAGCAACACCTTAGCAACCACCTAGAATACAAGAGCAATGACATAGCAACACCTTAACAACCACCAGGGATACCATAGCAACACCTTAGTAATCACCTACCAACCAGCAAGCAATGCCCTAACAGCGTGCTGCAGTACCAACCTCATACCTACACCATAGCAACTACCTGGAATTATTACATTAACCCAATGAAGTTATCAAAAACTCCCAACTGCGTTCTCCATCCGCGTCGACTTCTGAAGCGTTATTATTTGCGGAGCTGTCTGACAGTTCATTCATGAACTTTTCCTTTCCAGTTTTTTATGCTCTCAAATGCTTCATATGTTGTATGAATGTAAAGGCAGGCCTGTGTTTGTGCTCTGATCATGTGCTTTGCGTGTGCAGTGCTGGGAGAGTGGAGAAGCTGAGAGAGGAGAGCGTTACTGTGAGGGAGGGAATAGCCCGCGCTGCACTGAGGAAGTGAGGGGCTATAAATAGCTCTCCAGTGTCTTCTTCAGTGCACTGAGAGACTCTCCGCTCCGTCCGCTGCGCCATTAAGATTTGGGCTGGCAGCAGCAAAGCCAGCCAGGGGCCATCCATGTGTTAATTGGCAATTTTAGGGCTATTTTCAGAAGGCTTGACCAACAGCCAAAGCCTTCATAGTAGCCCCCCACCATGTGAACCAAAAAAAGACACTAAACCCTGAATGACATGAGCCTGAGGCATGAGGCATGACCCCCCCCCCACACTGTTCTATGGAGATGTTTACCAGGGCTGCACAACATGGACAGAATACCGGATTGCGATTGTATTGCTACAGAATGTGGTGGCGATACGCCTCACCACATATTAGCAACTGCCTGTATACAATAGCAATGGCCTAACATCGCTTTAGCAACCACCTGTGGTAAGCTGGTAACACCTTAGCAACCACCTGGGAGACCATAGCAGTGACCTAATAACACCTTATGCAACACACTCATCTAAGCGTTGGAAGTTTGATCACCGGTGATGCCACAGCCATCCGTAGCGACCACCCGGGATGAAATAGCAATGATCTAACAAGTAAAGTGCAGTAAAGGTTTTTTTGTTCAATATCTGTAAAAGAAGAGAAATGGTTCAAATATAAATAAATATATTTCTCTAATAAACTAACATACTGGCACATTGCCCACTAAAGAGGAACTCATTAGCCGTAATTCATAAAGGTTGTGTAAAAAAAGAAGTACAGATTTAATGATGTACTAACTGCTCTGCGTCTGATTCGTGAAACTTTCACACGAAGCGGAATCGAGTGGAGACTTGAGCGCTGAACCAGCTTCAGTGTGTGAAATCAAGCGTCAGCCTACCAGCGCCTCATTTACATATCACTAACATGAAGCACCCCCTAATTCTTGCAGCTGTTTCGGAAGGGAGCGAATGAAATGACAGTGTTCAGTGACTCGTGAACCATTGGCTGTGCTCGTAGGTGGAGTTTGAGGAGGGTGAGTGTGCTTCTCTCCCTACTGAAAATTAAAAATAAAATTAAAATAAATTGAAAATAAAATTAAAACCACTGGAAAGACTAAAATGTGAAATAAACAAAACATTATTGTTTTTAATTTGGTAGAATGATGCCGGTGTGATTATGTTCCTAAAATAACATATTTAAGTATTGCTTTGTTGCAGTGTATGACGCTAGCTGTGTTTTGTATTGCTTATTTTGTGGGCGGAGTCAGTAGTAGAAAACAAAAGCACAGTGTAATATGTCTTTAAATAGAACATGGAACAGTTGCAGCATTTGTTTATATCAATGTGCATGTAAAATAGGTACATCCACGTTTGTACTGGAGCCCAAATTATTAGTTTCTTTCTATTTGTATTCTTATCATTGGTATTATAGATGGTGTTTATTGTAAGTTTGGTTAGTTAACTGCAAATGAAGCATTATACAGGCTCTTTCATGAAATCTGAGATGCTTGCAACGGTTTTGGCTGAGTTTTGAATGAGTTGCAGGGCTCTTTACATTATGCCACCCAAGTGCAATTTAGTTTCATGTAGGTTTCAAGCAACTAAGGTTGTGGTTGGGCAGTATGACAATATTTATCGTTATCGTGATAAATTACATCACAGTATGCTTTTCTGAGCATGTCGTGGGTATCAGTACTTAAAAGCACTTCCCAAATGCATGTTTGACTAAAAAGTGAGCCTAATTGGATTTATTGCTGCAGTGGGTGTGAAATGTTGAATATAAATAACTGGATTCGTAGTTTTCGATGGTACACTCTTAAAAATGATGAGTCTTTAAGAGTTCTTTAGTAAAAAACATGGTTCTACATAGAACCATGAACACACAAAGAACCTTTTGCATGATTAAATTATTATCTTTGCATTGTTAAATAGCCCTTTGTGTTGGTGGACAATGTGCTGTAGATGATTCTATACAGATATATAACCCTGTATATAACCCTTTTACCCTGCAAAGAACCCTTTAACCATGCAAAGTGTTCTTTGAGTGTTCATGGTTCAATACAGAATATTTTCTTAACTAAAGAACTCTTGAAGAACCATCTTTTTTAAAGTGTGTAGTTTTGAAATGTGGTGCTACTTTGACTGTTCTGACTTATCAGATGTCAAAAAAAAATAAAATACTGTGACACATCGAGTATTGTAAAAAAAATTCCTGACGTATCGTGATATCACATTTTGCCATATCACCCACCTCTAGCAGCCTGGATGTTTCACTACGTAAAGCCAGCGAAAAATGGGCCCTTTAAAAAATTGTAAAAATGTTAAAAAAACTGCATTATTTTGACGAATAATAGTTACCACTGTTGGATCATGTGGCCGTGTGATGTATTAGTGTCAGTATTGCCAAAGCCAGGGCTGCTCTAATGTTTATCAGACAATGTATACGGTGCAGCTCATGGTTGCATTAAAGGCCTGAGATGCACCACACCAGCACGGCGAAGCACCTCCGAAGCTTCAGCACGTCTGACTCACATTTACACGCTGTGTTCACTGTCAGTGGCACCTTGTTTTCATGTGACACCAGCGTCTATTTACAGCCGTGGAAATGAGCCAGTCCCAAGATGTTTGCTGGTGTCCATCGGCAGGCGTGGGAATGTGAATTCACAATTGTACGGCCACAAACGCAGCGAGAGCTGAGAAACAGGGCTGAGCTGGTGGTTTTCAGAGCGCTGTGTGTGGGTGAGAATCGTGTTTGGGAGAAAGAGGCTAGCGCGCTACTTAAAGGGCACCACACAAGGCCTTTATGCTGCATATGAATGGCATATTATAGAGTCACATGTTTGTGTAGGCCTGCTAATAATTAATAACTTGGCGAACATTCATAAGCTCTCGTGGAGTCTGCATTTTATGCTGACGCTGCGCAGGCATCTGTGTTTGTTTCAGGCTTGATGTATGTCGTTCTCTTAACTCTTTCCGCTGACTTTACCCGAGCTGGTAAAACAGCCTGCTTTGAATTCTAAAAAGTACTAAAATGAATTACTAAGGTAATTAATAAGTTATTTCATTCACCAACACACCCAAGCAAGTCCATCTGGAACATGTGACACTATAAAATGTGGTTTGTAGACATTTGTAAAAGACATTATACACACACACACACACACACACACACACACACACACATATATAACATACTGTATGTATGTTAACATATGAAATAAGTTTACACATTTACTACACACATTTGCATTTTTCTGCAAATTTTATTGCTCAATTCCCATTTATTTGCTAAGTAGCATATTGGGGGAAAAAAAACATGAAATAAACATATTTTTTCCTTCAATATGTTAAATTCAGCAAATAAACAGGAATTGTGTTAACTTATTTTCACTTAGAAAACGCAAAATATGGTGACTGTATTACTTACTTAGTTGCATCTACATTTTAAAACCTTCTAAAAAGTGCTCTTTGAGCGATGCCATGAAAAAAATACATGTGGTTTCCTAAAGAACCGTGTTTGAAAAGGAGATATGAGAACCTTTAAAAGGATCCACATAACATAAAGGTCTTATACCAACTTAAAGTTTCTTCTCTGAAACTTTATACTATTTGGAGTTTCCTTAAACCTTAAAACTGACTTGATAAGTTTCTCCAGAACAAAGCAGAAAGACTTTGAAGGGGAATTCCGCCCATTTTTCAAAATTCCTCCATAATTGTGTGTGAGATGTAAACAGAGTGATTCAGAGTGGTTTGGTGTGAAATGGTTCAGATTTCTTCGCAGCGGTGGTGATAAGAACCAGGGGTCGCCATGACTACAACACGAATATAGACATTTTATTTACTATCCGAAACCACCAGTGAACCTACACGTGTCTTCTGAGTTTTATATGGAATGTTGATGATGGGAAAATAGTAAACAATCTGAAATAAGTTTTCTTTGGGGACCATTTTGCCTCACAGCGCCCTGCATAATATGTATCCCTACACAATGAATGGATTGTAAGTTCTCAAAACTATCATAAAACAGTGTCTCAGTCATCAGTCAGTGTTTTCATAACCTTTTCATGTAATAACTTTCTGTAAGGGGTGGACGTCTGGTTCCTATCACCACCACTGTGAATAATTCTGACTCAGTATGTTTGTCTAAAATGGAGCGTTTCACACCAAACCACTTTGAACAACTCCGTTTACATCTTAACCATTTAATTATGCCAAAATTTTGAAAAAAAAAATCCACTTTAATAAAGTTTCTGTTTCTCTGTCTATTTAACGAGCAGACACTCTGGAAATTTAAACTCTTCTGAACTTTATCTCTAAAACCAAAACGAGAGGCGAGAGGCATGTTTATGTGAGGACATGCGCTCCCTCACTATTTTTATCTTCGTTCCCCAAAGGCGAACGCTCCAATTTAAGCTCGTGAAAATAAGTGGAGGTTATATTTGACCACTATTCACTGTGCTTTGAGTATTCAGAGAGATCATTCAAGTCTTCAAGGGCCTCAGGGCAAACATCTAAGCGAGTCTCTGTTCTGCTGTGTAAGCCCCGCCCTCTTTTTAAAAGCCGGTTCTGGGTCGCAGCAACAAGCCTGGATATGCTTAACAGTGTGGAGCCATGTGTGGACTGTGGGGACTGTACAGCAGCTACTACGTTTGTATATTTGGAGTTTAAAGTGAGTGAAGCACATGAGACAAACGCAGTCAGGTTCATTTCTTACCTTCACTGAACTTTCGCAAGTGAAAACATCTTTAATCTAATGAATGTATTTAATATTTTTCCTTTGAGATTGCTCTAAGAGTAATAAAAAATCATAAGATCAACTTATTAATACACTTTTTTTACTTATTTTAACAATAATCTTTATTTATATAGCAGCTTACATTCAAAATGCAGCTCAAAGTGCTTTACAATGCAAAGTAAAATGTTATAACAGAGAAAGAAGAGAAAAAGTAATAAAAATATAAAATAAACAAAAAAAAACCTATAACAGGAAAGTATAAATATGTTTAGAACATTAAAAATTAAAATTAAAATGCACAAGATAAAAATATAAAGAAAAATCCTGTACAACTAACAAGAAAGTAAAAGTAATATTCCAATAAAAACAATAAAAGCTAGTTAAATGCTGAAGTAGAGAGATATATTTGTTATATAGTGAAATTGGCAGACGATTTTCTTGTTTCAGGCATTATTTCTTGAACACTTTGACTAGAAAAAATAATTTAAAGCAAGCACAACAGTATTCTAAATAAGCTGAACCATCGTACAATAGTCAATATCTTATAATAGACAATAGTCTCATCATGAGAAATATTACATATTTTGACTACATTTCAGATGTTTTCACTCATTTTCTGCAGTGTTTAATGCACAAATATCAATCAGGCCTACAGATTATTAGAGCTAGACTAATTAATCACACAGTCGGGGATTGTTTGACTAAGTGTGACACTCTTAGACAAAGTTAGAGCTTTGGTAGAATGGGGAATTTACCCTTTAGGAGATTTTATTTGTTCAGCCCTGAATCAGGGTTAGTCATGAAGCAGAGCACTATGGTACATTCAGGAGGAGACGAGGGGTTGGGTTGCTTTCTGCGAGCGTGTTTAAACATGCTGGACGCTGCAAAGAATGAAAGGAAAGCTGCGAGAAGCGCTTCATAAAGCGTCCCAGAGTGTAGCGTATTCACAAGAATGCAAACCTCAGTGGATAGAATGACTTTTAGGCAAAATAGCAAATAGGTTAGATGGTGAAGCTCTGCTACAGTCTGGAGAAACATGTTTTCAGGCACTTTTGGTTCCTACTTAATATTAACGACTTGTTATCCTCAAGATGTTGACTTAGAAGGACAAAATAATGAGTGAGTACTCATCAGGAAGTTCTCTTTCAACATAATAAATCACTATTTTAAGAAAATAAGACATTCATTTATCAAAATGCTTCAGAAATGTAAGAAAAAAATTAAAGTTTTGATTTCTGCCTTTTAACGCTTTAATGTCTAAATGCAGTTGATGTTAAAAGTGTAAAATCAGCTCTGTAATGTCTTTTGACTTTGTGCTTGTAAATATGCACCAAAAAGTATGCAATTGTAAGTATAAGCAAAGACTAAAATATTCAGACACCACAAATTAATAACATAAGTAATTTGTTGCAAAGCTCTTCTTGTAGATTACAGCTTTGAGACGTCTATGTTAAGAAGGGATCGCGGCTTTTAGCAGCATTGTGACTCATTTCTCTTCATAAACCATCTTCGGTTATGAGATTATGAGGGTCATGCAAACACTTTCACCTTCCTTTTTAAAAACCAGCCTTGAGTTATTTTGGCTGTATATTTGGGGTTCTCTAAATTCTCCTCTAATATCAATCGGTACATCGCTCCATTCGTGTTTCCTTCAATGGCGTGTGATGCTCCAGTAGCGTTTCTAGAGAAGCAACTCCAGATCATGAAGCTCCCACCACCATGCTTCACTGTGGGAGTTCATATGCTCAACTCTTCTTCCTCCAAACATGATGAGCTGATTTATTGCCAAATATTTTTAATCCGGAATGGCCAAATGTTCATGTGAATCGCTGTTAGCTTATCACATATATACTAATGGAATCCTATAACAGAAAATAGCATTATTGTTGAGGTGAGATCACCACTGCATACTGATAAAAGCTCTTTTGAATAAGTAATATCACCTAGCATCCAAATGGGATGGAAAGAGGAGGTGGCATTTTTACAAATGGGATGATTTTGGTCATCCTTTTGGACCGGGGGTGCTGGCATCTCCCAACAATGCCCCTCAAATCGAGCCTGAGACAAAAGCAGAATAACAACAGTACTGTAATCACAGAAGTACTAAGATAATTGCAGACTACTTTTTGTCAATAAAGAGCTCATGCTATTGGCACTGCTGTTCTGCCAAAGGCAGCAAACTTCAAGTTGTTGGATTGGTGGCAGGAAATAGCCAAACTGTTGGGAACAACTTGGTTTGATAGACCTCCAGAATGATCTCACTCCCTCTGCATGTTTCTGTTAACGGCTCTGGCTCCGAATGTTTCACTCCTGAGGGATCAGTGAGTCTTATGTAACGCTGGGGTTCATACACTCCGCTTAAATCATCAGATGTCTTAACGAGTCGTCAGAAATATCTGAACATGGCCAGGCCTGGCTTGTTTTCAGACCAGGAGTTACATGATGCAGACCAGCCCACCTTGAACTCTACACACACTATTGTCTTTGCGCAAAATAACTATTTTTACAATCTGTGATTTTCATCTCCTTAATATCTTACTATCATTTCTCACTTATTATTTATGTGCAACGCTGAGATAACCAAGGTGGCTATGCTAGTGACCAAATGAAAACAGGTGTATGTTTTTGTCTTAAAGGTGCAGTGTGCGAGATTTTGGGGGATCTATTATCAGAAATGGATTATAGTAACAAAACCGTATGTTCATTAGTGTATAATCACCTGTAACTATGAATCATTATGTTTTTGTTAGCTTAGATTGAGCCCTTCATATCTTCAGCAGAGGCCGCCATTTTGCCGCGCCATGTTTCTACAGTGGCCCAGGGGCGCCTTTCGCAATTTTACACTGTAGCGGCAGCTTGAATTTGGTGGTGCTGTAACTCCGGTTGGAAGACGGAGAAAGAAAAAGAGTCAGTAGTTGCTGCCGGTGCTGGATAACCATTCTGTGCTGTGAGTTTGAGAACCCAAATTTTGACAAAAGGAGGATCAGAGTTATTATTTAGCACAAGAAAAAGTGAGGGAGGGTGAATCCTTTACCCCTTTTTCCTGTTCCCCAACTGGATATTTCGGTCAAATGTGACTTGTAGAGCCGTTCTAGTAGCAGCATTCTCCTGCTTTAGCTTAGCTACATGCAACGGCTACACCACCACAGCACAGACTCATTCAGCTCACTGTCACTTCACTGACACAGGTTTAGAGGATACAGACCCAAATCTGAGTGAGTAAACTTGTTTTTGTAAGTGGAGCTGTTAGCTTGCTTCAGTGCCTTTGTTATCACTGGAAACTAGCATTAGCTTAGCGAGAAGGCCTAAACCACTTTAAACAAAAACCACGCAGGTTCATTCTAGCTCATTGAAGCACAACTGAGGTGAGTTCAGAAAATAAAGCCTTAAATCTGGGTGAGTAATTCTGCATGTGTGACACTGTTAGCTTAGGCTACTTGTAATCCCTTTCCTAGCACCAGAGGCTAGTATTAGCCTTAGCCTTAGCAGGAAAGCTGAACCACCAGCAGTTCAAGTCCAGAGCATCCCATTTTATTGGTTGATGCTTTTCTCTGGAGGTTATACATTTCGGCTGCTGAATTCTTTTGTAAGAAGGGCTGACGTGCGGTGCATGTCTAACTTTTGGTTCCTCTTTGTGCGGTTCAGATGTTACGGTAAGGTTGGTGGGTTTCTTGTTAGGGTGACTCGTATTTTGAGAGGCTTGGTTTCTTGGAATGGAGTGCTGTGATGCATTTGTGGAAAGATCTTTTTACTCAGTCTGCAAAGGCAGCAAAGTAGATGTGTTATTTGTCAGTATTTGTTCTTAGCAATATATGAACCAGCCCATTTATAGCTACTTATAGTCATCGTGGTCATATACTGAACCTGCTTTTCAAAATCCGTCTATTCATCGAAGAAGTAATAAGATTATCTCATTTGTGCTCTTTCCCCATTTTCCTTGTGCCTGTAGGACGTCATGGTTTGCTCTTAACCAATGGATTGCTATCTTCCACACTGTTGTTGGTGTTTCAACACTTAATAGTTCAGTAACACTTAAATTAGTACACAAATTAAGCATATATGAATACTCAGTCTATTGCGCATTGGGGAACAATGCAGCATTTAATTACTGAGTCATAAATCAATAGCCATTAAAGGGGAATTTCTGCATAACTCGAGAAACTTACAGACTCAGATTCTTTACAGTGGTGGTGATAGGAACCAGGGGTCACCATGACTACAACACAAATATGAAACGGTGGTGATGGTAAGCTAGTGATAAATCTGAAAATAATAGGTTTTCTTTGGGGACTATTTTGTCTCATAATGCCCTGCATGTATACCTTCTCCATTAAAAATACATTTTAGGTCAAAGTTATCGTAAAACTATATCTCAGTAATCAGGCAGTGTATTCATAACCATTTCATGTAATAACTCTGTGAGGGAGCTTTTAGAGGTGGACAACTGGTTCCTATTACCATCACTGTGAACAATTCTGACTCTGTAAGTTTCTCTAGAACAGGTCATTTCACACCAAACCACTCTGAACGACTCTGTCTACATCTGTAATTACAGAGAAATTTTGAAAAATCAGGAGAGTTCTCCATTGATAATGGCAAGTAGGAAGTGGGCAGCAAGTTCCTAGACATAAAAAATCTCCTAATAGACAATTATTATTTGGGATAAGCACAAAGAAACATGCTTAATTTCACTGTAACAGGCAGGAAAGCAAATAACATACATTTATTAAGAACCCCTATATATGGTGTATTGGTGTATACATATATATAATATACATATATACAGAGTGAGTGGAGTGAAAGCAAATGTAGGTTGTATGTCCTGTGAGAGCAGCATATGTAAAAAGATGACTACAACAGAGAATAAATAAGTAAAAAAAAATTGTATATATATATATATATATATATATATATATATATATATATATATATATATATATATATATATA
>JAILXH010151641.1:6268-17420 GCA_023558415.1 Piaractus mesopotamicus
CACAAGATTAGCAAATACCTTATTGTTTAAGCATATATCTGTAATAATAAGAGAGAAGCTGTCTCCTTAAGTTTTGTTTTTCTTGCTCGTGCTCTTCGCAGATAATCAGCAACATGGAGCCTCAGGTGACGAATGGGCCAAATCCGGCCACAGCCAACGGTCCCTCGAGCAACAGTCGCAGCTGCCCCTCGCCCATGCAGACCAGCGGCTCCAATGACGACAGCAAGACCAACCTCATTGTCAACTACCTGCCCCAGAACATGACCCAGGAGGAGTTCCGCAGCCTCTTCGGCAGCATTGGAGAAATCGAGTCCTGCAAGCTGGTCCGCGACAAGATCACAGGTACTGAGAGAAGAGGGTTACAAAAGATGAAGGCCGTGTTTAGATTCACTACATAATGTGAAGTGTCCAGTTGGGCTATGTTGTTGTAGCTAATCAAAACCAGTGAGGTAGGAAACAGCAAAAGCATAAAATGTATTTTATGATAACATTAACTCAATTCACCAAAATAACTAAAAGAGCTAGTTAGCTAGAAGTGCGTCTTTTCATATGCAGTAAATATTATATGATGTGAATGTATAAAGTACTCTTAAATGTAGGTATTTTGCAAAAACAACCATTTCCAGCTTTCTGTAAATCTTATCTAACTACGCAGCAGTAGAATGTATTCGTGGGCTGAGCATGGATAGGTCAGTTAGGGGGCAGGGGAACAAAATTCTCATCTAATATTATTATTACGTAGGTGAAATGATTTGTTGAAGGATGTAAATAGAGGTTAAAGAGTGGGAAAAATGTGCACATATAGCAACCCCCTACCTTATGCACTCATCATCACATCTTCAGCTCATTTCCACTACCTTTCCGA
Organism: Piaractus mesopotamicus; assembly: GCA_023558415.1. Taxonomy (NCBI): domain Eukaryota; kingdom Metazoa; phylum Chordata; class Actinopteri; order Characiformes; family Serrasalmidae; genus Piaractus; species Piaractus mesopotamicus. Next base: position 7,134 of record JAILXH010151641.1, read on the forward strand.
AATAAAAGTAATCAAATCCCACACAAAGTCTCCAGGTGGGTGTGAAAATTGAGTGATGAGAGGAAGGCCTCATGATGTTCCCTCACAAGGAAGGGCTGAGGAGAAGTGATCAGGAGGCCAGACCAGGTTCTGGCATCTTTTAATATGGTCCTGTGGCAGTACTTCTTGATCTTGGGGCTTCCTTCTGCTCATTATGGAGTAGGGGAAGCAAGTTAGAGCCCAAAGAGAGAGAGAGAAAGGACACTGAGGTGTTTAAGCAGCACTCCCCTGCTAATCACAGCCCTAATCCCACACTAGTGGCTATGTGGGTGGCACACAGATGGATGGGGAGGCTGCTAGCAGATAATGCCAGATAATGGCTTCCATTTTATATCCTACTTAGTGACACTTTGCTCTGGATAATCTCATTAGAGCAGGGCCGAGCCTAAAGCCGCTGGTTTTTAAACAAAGAGAGGGAGGGGGATTTGAGGGGGGTGGTGGTCACAAAGCCCAGTGAGAAAGGACACTGTAAGAGAGAGAGTCGAGGCATTGGCTCTTGACCACAGGTTGTGGGTCATGGAATGTCATTGCTAAGGAGTCAGATGGTCGAGCAAGGACATCATCCTATTGGTCCTGCCATGCTGGAGTAATAACTATGAATGGCATTGTGTTCAAGATCAAATTTCAGAGTACACTTTTCTTTGACTCAACAGTCCTAGACATCCACACCATTAAAAACACTTTAATATTTCAAATAGCATTTCAAAAATCATTTTTTTTCCTATTCTAAATGTAGTCATAGGTGGGCAGAGTAGCCTAAACCCAGACTCAAGAAACAGTACTGTTACTTCTGTGAAATACTGACTCAAGTAAAGAAAACTACTTAAGTACTGCGTAACTTATAGAACTGCAATAGAACACATCCAGCATCTGTCGACTTAGAAACTGCAGTTAGCTATGCTCAGTTGTTCTCTTTTTGAGATTCTTTTTTTCTAAAGTAAAATGATAAACCTCAAAAGTCAGAGGTGTGAGCAAAAGCAAAGTAGTATATATACGGTCACCACTGTAACACATTGGAATTAATTACAAAAAAGGAATTAGTGTCTAAAAGTTAATGACTAATTTTGTATAAAGTAGATGACTGTCTTCACAAGGGTACCTAAGTACAAGTAAAAGTATAATGACCTGAAAATACTCTGAAAAGTACCAAATCCATCAAAATTTTACTTTAGTGTTTGTAACTGAGTAAATGTAGCTAGTTTAAAATGTGTTGAAAGTTTGCTTCTTTTGTTTTAAACTGGAGCTATGAGCTTCTAGTTAGCATTGTACAAACCGTAAGCCTAAGTTATTGCACACTTGCCTTAAACTGGGATGCTAAGACATTTCAAACAGACTCCCTTATGTGGGCTCTGACACTGTATGACTTGAAAGTACAGATAAAAATCCTGTTTTTTAAAATAGTTATGGCTGTTTTTGGCTTGCATCGTATCTATGTCCATTTTTATAGATAACAGTTTGTCACGCAGCATCAAAACCACATACAGAAGTCAGAGAGGAGTCGGAGTGAGAATATTAATGCTGTGGCCCTTCAGGACTTTATGTGAACAACACTGAGGTAGTTTATTAAACATCACTATCAAATGAAAGAGGAACTTGCTTGTATAGTAAATACTATAGAGGGTATTAGTATTGAGGTAATGAGTTTCAGTGAAGGATTAAGGGACAGTGTGCGGTTAGAGACTTGTGTGCATGAGGCAGTCTGTTCTCAGATCCGTGGTCTGTGCTTATCTCCACTGGGGTCTCCAAACTGGCTCAGGAGAGAATAGAGCTTTATAAATACTCTTCTACCCCGCCACATTCTACGTATCTGTGGCTCCCCTCCCATGGGTGCAATTTCCCAGTTCAGAATTTTAGACTAACTAAGCACTCCCTGTTCTTTGAGAAACAGAGAGGAGCGCCAGGAGGCTGTGTGCTCAGCCTGCTACCATCATTAGCTACAGTCGCAGGTATAGTAGAGAGAGGGAGAGGGAGAGAGAGAGAGAGGTGCAGTGTTAGAGCACGCATGGCGTCTGAGGCTCGATGTCATAATATTTGACCAGATCAATCTTCCCGAGCACAGTGCCGGGCTTTCATCTACAGGCTACGGATGTCGGCGCGAAGTCACTCCGCCCTGTTTTTCAAAGCACTTCGACGTATGCGAGAAAACCTTTTACAAAGCAGTTCAAAAGCAGCAGCGACGGCTCCCTCGACAAGGTGAGAACAGGCAGGCCTTTGCTCCGTAACAGACAGGCCTCTTCTTCCCCTTTCTTCCTCTTTCCCTCGCTCCTGTCAGCTTTGATGAGACGCCAGGCGGATGAGTTAGCGTTAGCCGAGGCTAGCGCTCTCGCTCCCTGACAGGCCTGGCTGACTGCTGCCCACTGAAGTGCCACCGCAGATTGTTTACCCATCTCCTCTGCCATGCACACACACACAGCTCCTCTCGCCTCTCCGCTGTGCGTGCAACACGCCAGAGACCTGAGGCTTAATCTTTTATTTAATGCAGAGATACACGCACAGGGCCACACACCAATGCTCCATCAACTGGGAAAAATGTTTTCTTTAATTTTTTATCTCTGCTTAGCAAAAAAAGCAAAAAGAAATTAGTTTTAGTTTTGTAAGTTGCATGGCTTAGCTGTTAGGGTCAATATTTATCCTCATCTGTGTAAATTCCGTCAGCGGAAGCTATTTCTTTCCAGCTTCGAGGGTGGGGAAAGCATTTTAAAAGTCATTACAGTGAGGATTTGTTTGAGGCAACGACCAAAACAGATGGCTGTGCTGCTAACTTAGTGCAAAGTCTTTGTTTTTAAAGGCCTGAATCAAGCTGAAAATCCCCCTAGTCAAAAACGCACACATCCTCTGCCAATGCTGCCGCCTCAGCTTCTCTCGGCTCGCTGCTAATAAAAGGGCTAAACACACAGGCCGTGGGGAGAGCCTAGTGATGTTCTTATGGGCTCGGCAGCATCTCGAATAAAAAACTTTTAATGGAATACATTTAGAAAGACTATTTGCTTATGGCTATCGGCATTGAGACAATGGAAGCCAGTCCGGCGAGAGGAGGAGAGGCGATTGGATCCTTGTTACTTCTTCAAATCTCCAAACTCCATGGACCGTTTTGGACTCCACTTTCCTGACTGCATTTTCCCCAGGAAAAAAACCTTGAATGTGCTTGCATTTATAATGAAAAGGCAGAAAAGGGAAAACACACTCATGCAGGGCCACAAATTGATTGCGTCTGTGATTTTCCATCTGAGGAGGAGGAAAAAAAAAGTCATCTGTTCATGTTCTGTGAGCGGTAAACAATTACTGTGCGATTAAAAATGAAAAACTGCTCCTTTCTCCATCCTTCTCGCACGTTCTCCCTCCCTCTCTCTCTTTCTCTCTTTCTCACTCAGGCCGGCGTTCTTACCTGTCCCTTGGAAAAGAAAATTCAATGGCGCACACACGCACCCCCTGTCCCCCAGGCTTCTTTGATGCCTTCCACTTCCCTTCATTATTTTCCTTTTCTTGCCCAATCTACAGACTCCTTTGGCTGGAGTTTAATGGCTTGGCACAGGAAGTGATGCTGCCATCAGTTCAGACTGTGTTTAACACTTATGTAGCTGACATCAAAGAGCCTCCTGCATTCTGTGGCCGCTAGTTCAGGTATATAACCACTCGCACGCCATCTGTCGTGCTGCTGACCTGAGCACAATGATTCAAAGCTGAATGTAGGATCTGAACTACCAACAGGACTCCACTGTTCACTTCAGGTTTAGTCAGGTTGGGACATTGTTTCTTTTAAATTTCTCTTTTTTTTCTCACTGGATTTTACCCTGCATGTAATCCTGTTTTAGTTAAAGTGGAATTTGTCCTCCAGTCTACAGTTATTATTAGCATTTAGCTATGCCATTTACAAGCAATTCTGTAATTTATTACAGTTAGTTAAACAATGAACTACATTTGCATGTTCTTCATTCTGTATTAGTACATCTACCCTTCTGTTTCCTTCTTTCATTTGTTTTAATGCCAAACTGTTGCTGTTCAAACAGAACTCTTCATTTTTTTTGTCAATTTTTATTTTTCTACATCATTTGAACACAGCAGTTGTCGTTTATGTTATGTGGAAATTTCATGTTCAATATTGCGTTACGTTAACATACATTAAACGTTAAGAACATTTTTGCTTTCTTCTGTAAAGTTACAATTTGGGAGATACTTGTTTTTCTTTTCATCAATTTCAAATCTTGATAAATTATACTGTCCTCTTTTGTTTACAAATACAAACATTACAGTTTTATTTTTCCATGTTATTTTTTATTTGTTTACGGATTATCTAACATTATCTGTCATTGTTGCAAAGGTAACTGAACAGGTGCTATAACTAGGAATGTAGAGCTTTATTCGGCATCTCCAGTCACTGGTTTTGTCGTAGTATATTCAGAGCTCTAGCTCAGTGGTCATCAACCCTCCTTTCTACATTCCTGCAGAGTTTAGTTGCAAAACGCTGCTTTCTTCTTACCTAACACTATTGGATCTGATCCAGCCAACCAGAGGCTTCTAAACATGTTAATTAGCTGGAGCAGGTGTGGCAGATTGTGACTGGGACTACACTCTGCAGGAAGGTAGATCTCCAGAACCAGGGTTGGTGACCACTGATCTAGCTGAAAGTGCCTCTAACTTGACCACCAGCTGACCTTGGACCAGTGCACCAAAGGGTACAGCAGCTCCATCACGCATCTGATCTGAACGCAGAGTACGCAGCACAATCACAGTACTAGACGGGTAGAAAGTACCACCATCTGATTTGAGACCAGCATGGTACTCCACCTGACTCAACCGCTGTGCCGAAGCTCGTGCAATTACTCTGACAATACGGAGCGAAACGGGGGGGAAAAAGCAGATGTAGTGGCATGAAAAATTCATGGAGCTTGATGTTTGCTAAAGCACAGTCAGGCTTGAAACACCTCGGTGAGCGGCGCATAGCTCCAAAACGCGTGAAAAAACCTCCGTGTCAAACATGCAGAACGTTTGTCTGATGCTGGAGAAATAAAACATGAAAATGTCCTCTCGTCGCAGCGTAGTAGCATTTCACAAGCGCTTTAATCAGCGTAGACTAAATTAAAGCGAAGGAACTATACATAGAGCTTCTAAGGATAGATGTTACACACAGACAGGTGCGACAGAAGAGTACGTGGGGTGGCGCTCGGAAAGTGGAGATCATGAATATTCGAATGCTGGAGAGACAATTAATGTGATGCCTTGATGAATTCCAATTTCAGCGTAGTGAGAGCGTGGGGGAATGGGTAATTGTTATTCAAGCTAAAAGCATCCGAAGCCAATTTACATTGTCTGACAATGAACTTTTCTTCACCGTCTCATTTCCTCCGACAAACACCACAAAGAGAATAAATCAACATTCCATACCTGACATTTGGCTGGGGAAATAAGGAGTGAATTTCCCAGCGCATCACAGAATAACTAAAACATCGTACAATTTATCTTTTTAACTGAACACGCGGCAACACCCGAGCAATACAAATGACTGTCGAATGCGATGACAGGTTAGATATTATCTATTACTGTATATGTCTAGCGCATGTGGCATTGATGACACTATTCATTATTTTGTGCTTCCTAAAAGAATACTTAACTCCTTTTAAAAAGGCTATTAAGTAGTCTAAAGCAAAAAAAAATGCTACACACGTTACATGGTAGCTAACACTTTTGTGCATTGAGCCGACATTATAATACTAATAACCTCACCAAAATACCAAAATAGTAAGTGGATACAGGTTGAGCTGCTTGTGTTGTTATATAATAATGTTGAAACACTACACTGATCAGCCATAGCATTAAAATCACCTCCTTGTTTCTACACTCATTGTACACTCCATTAGCTCCACTTACCATATAGGTGCACTTTGTAGTTCTACAGTTATAAGCTTTAGTCTATCTGTTTCTCTGTATATCTGTTCAGTGGACTCTCTCAGGACCCCCACCGAGCAGGTATTATTTGGGTAGTGGGTTATTGTCAGCGCTGCAGTGACTCTGACGTTGTGGTGGTGTGTTAGTGCGTGTTGCACTGGTATGAATAGATCAGACACAGCAGTGCTGCTGGAGTTTTTAAACACTGTGTCCACTCACTGACACATCTATCTTGATGGTCAATGTAGATGTAAAGTTAGAGACAGTAGCTCATCGGTTGCTGCACTTTTTGTGTTGGTCATCCTCTAGTCCTTCATCAGTGGTCACACGATGCTGCCCACAGGACACTGTTGGTTGAATGTTCTTGGTTGGTGGACTTTTCTCAGTCCAGCAGTGATACTCAGGTGTTTAAAAACACTGCTGTGTCTGATCCACTCGTACCAGCACAACACACACTAACACACCACAACCATATCAGTGTCACTGCAGTGCTGAGAATGATCCTCCACCCTGATAATACAAACAGGTGGTCCTGAGGGGATCCTGACCATTGAGGAACAGGGTAAAAGGGGGCTAAAGTGCACCTGTATGGTAAGTGGAGCTAATAAAATGGACAATGATTATAGAACCAAGGAGGTTGTTTTGTTATGCAACTGTTTGATGTATGTAGTTAGAGAAGTAGTCTTACCATCATGTGAGAGTAAAATTCAGTTAAAAGTCCACTACTTCCACCAAAAATTCCCCATAATTAAATGGTTAATATGTAAATAAAGTCAGAGTGGTCTGAGATGCTCCGTTCAAGACAACATTCTAGAGTCAAAATTGTTCATAGAGTTGGTGATACAAACCAGACATCTGAAGTGTTTAATGACTCTAAGAGCTCTCTCATAGAAAGTTGTTGCATAAAATGGTTACGAATACACCGTCTTATGCCTGAGATACAATTTTCTCATAGTGTTCTGGCGTAAAATGTACTTTTGAAAATTTGTTTGTGGTGGAGAGATACATGCAGGGCATTGCAAGGCAAAACAGTGCCCCCAAAAGCTTATTTTTTCAGATTCTCTGCTGTTTTACTATTATCAGAAGACATGTGTAGGTTCACTGGTCATTTTGAACAGTAAAAATAGCTGGATGGTGTTGTAGACATTGTGACTTGTTGTTCCTGTCACCACCACTGTAAAGATAAAGTTATCTACAATTTACCATTTCACATCAAACCACTCTGAAAGACAACGGGTTGCTGATGTTAGTTTGCTTGTAGAATGTATGCAGCAACATTCATATTTTGACTTGACTTAATGACCTTGTAATTCAGTGGCATTCTTGGGAAGAATGTACACAGGACAAAACATATCAAATTTTTCTGTTGTGACAGGGGCTCTTTTCAAAAACGTCATTAATGAGAATCCTTATTTGAGGATGTTGCCGACTACAAAATGATGCACAACCTCAGAGGTCTGTACAGAGTTGCTTTGTGTACGCAGTGAATAGGATTCAGTATATATCAAGAGCACAATTTAACGTTATGTAATGGGCATATGTTCCATTGTGGCCGTATATTGTACTTTTGCTGCTGTGTTTGTGTGGTATAGGGATTATTGGAAGTACGAGTTTCCGATTGGATTTAAGAATTGAATCTCCTCCTACTACATGTTCTCACACGGCTCTGATTTAACACTACATGCTTTAAAAACCTACGCCATATTCAGGCCATAAAAGAGCACTGGATGGTGGCTTAGCATAAACCACAAGCTCCACATCACAGCTCCACGTGGGCTTCCAGGAAGCCCTTGGGGTGCCTGCCAGCAACACCGTCTCGTGTGCGGGGGTCTGACGTCGTTTCATTGGGGTGTCCCAGATTCACAGGGGCTGCTCAGCACACACATCTTTCCAAACAGCCCACACAATTTGGGCTCCACGCCAAGCCGCCGTAGGCTCCAGCTCAGTGGGGAGAGGGAGAACCGGGGGCGGGAGGCTCCTCCGTCCTCCAGCTGTTCTGCTAGCCTGCCAGACAGAAATGCTGACAGCTTCACATCAGCTTTTTGCATGTTGCTTACTAGCAGAACACTGTATATTCAGATATGTGTACGATATGTGGCAGATAACTGCTGGAGGTTGATAAAATTGATCTGAACATGAAGAGCTTTTGAAGTCCAGAGCCTGTCAGTAGATATCATGAGCCACTGAAAATCCCAGGGAGGCAAGTCTAATAAATATCATGAATATAATTTCATAAAGGTTCTTTTCCATAAGGTTATCTAAAAGCTGGGCCTAGGGTGCCACAGTTTTCATCCACCACATCATCAGCTAATCAATAGATGAGCTAGGGGCACCTTCTTGCCTTTGCTCCTAAAAATAAAGGTGCCAAAGAGGGCTGTGCCTTAAAGGAACCACTGTTGGATCCCTAAACATCCTTTTAATGGATGGTTCTTTAAAGAACCATTTTTGTAAATAAAATATGTGAGTTTAAAGAAACATAATGTAAAGATTGTATACCGATTAAAGGTTCGTCCGAGCCATTTCTTAACCATTGAGGAACTTTTTATTTTAAGAATGTTCTTGCTAAGCCATCAAATGATAATACATTTCAGCTTGTTGCAGAAGTAGAACATTGAGTTTCAAAGGCGAATTTGAAATCAAAAAATGACTGTCACAGCGCCTTGGTCTGTATGCATGGTAGACAAATGAAATGTCCTAGTTTTGGTAGATAAAATCAAAAATAACCTGAGGAACTGAAATGAGCAACTGCAGTTTTTTTCCTGCCTGTGATCAAGCAGGCTTTGCAGTAAAATCTAATCTGCCAACTTAGAGCTGTTTCATTTACACCCACACATTCCCAAAGTCTGTTTCCAAAGTCACTATAATGTTATCATGTGTATTTCAATACCAGGTCAATTAGAACTACAGAAACAGCAAATCTATTACTCTAGTATTAAAACCAGTTATTAAGGTCTTACCTTGTGTTATTTATATTGAAACATAAATAATATTTCGATTGTACAGCTGTCACTGCAACATAACACTGAAGCAGCATTGCTATGTATAAAGCAAAGTACTTCAGTTTACCTAAATTTTGCATTTGTGTTAAATGGGCACCCAGAATCATGTTGGCACCTATGGGCTTTTTAGTCAATAGGCCAGCAGTGTTGCGAGTTCCAGGTAAGCCACTGGGTTTAAGAGAGGCACACAAAGGAATACGACTCTTTAATGAAAATCCAATCAGAATATAGTGAGCGGCTTTTAGCTTTTGTCTGAGAGAGCACTTAGCCAGCCTTGAGTGAATTATGTAGCTTATGTAGCACGAATGGGCTGAATTAAAGCCATTAGAGCTAATGATAAACATCATTTATAATGCAGACTTATATCATAACACACTGCATTATCTAATTACACTCCACTCAAGCCCTGGTCTCCTTTGATGGAAGATTACTGAACAAATTAGAAAAGTCAAGTCATACCTTACTGTCAAACTGAGTAATACGAGTTCTGATTAGACATGAGCGAATTTGTTGTGTTTTTGTGTTTTCTGTACTGCTGTTACTGGAACATAAAGGCTTGAAAAAGGTGAAGTTTCTCTTCAACAGGGAGCGGTACTGTCCCTAGATGCTGTTGCAGCAAGGGCAAAATGTCAGGCAGGGAACAGCGGTGATACATTTGTTTTGACAAATTGAAGAGGTTTTTTTTTTCCCCGTTTTTTTTGCCTTCCACATCCCAAATCTGACTAAATTTAAGACTGACCAAACACATTTCCTTGTTTTGTAGCCGGAGAGCTTCATGCTATCAAGGTGAGTTAGCATCAGATGCTCAGAGAACTGTCATGTTTTCTGTGCAGAGCTGTTCTTCCTGCTCTTTTTCCCCACACGAACGCTAGCTTCAGCTTCAGCTCTGCCACCTGACTCAAACACAGGCCGAGTGAAACTGCAGGCATAACATGGCTGCCGGAGAGTTGGAGAAGGAGGAGACTGCTGCAGGCAGTGTAGTGTTTAACTCAATTTTCATCTCATTCTCAATCAATGGAAGCACTGGACCTTTAAATGATGTTTCAAAAATTCAAATCATTCAAAGAGTGGGATTGAAATTATTCAAATTTTCAGTCTAGTGTGAAGAATTTGAGAATAGACTGCCATGCTGCTAGAAATGCTCACATTTCTCAAATATGACATTTGGCACAGCTTACGGAAGATAGAGAGTATATCACGATGAGTAGAAAGCAGCATGGTATTTGTAGGCCCATATCACATAATATCACTGACATATCAAACACATCACATTTTTGTACCACTTGAAAACACCGGCTGTGAACATTGTGTGAACATTTCATGATGAATGGTCAAAAATAACATATAAAATCTTTACTTTCATTTA
>JAILXH010151647.1:17826-30792 GCA_023558415.1 Piaractus mesopotamicus
CACCAAGCCAAATTTTATTACACACTTCTATAACCAAACAAGAGCTCCATTAGTTTGCATTGAAGTCCCTGTAGTTACTAAATAATAAGTCATTTGTAATAAACCCAGAATATTAAGGGGTTAAGTTTGAGGGCATCTTCCATAGAACTTCCATAGTATGGGACTCTTAAATACGCTTCTGCCTTTAAGTTCAAATACTTTAATAATACTTCCTAACAGTCTTACAAATGGAATGAATATCAGTCACTTTAGTTTGAGGCTTATTATGTCAATGTAATATTATTTACTTCATAAAACATCTTTTGTTAATTTGCAATTACTGGCATAAGCTGCTCATAAATATAAGTAGTTCTTCACAAATACATTATTCAATGCTTATGCATTTGTCTTTAAGTCCCTATGTGAGAAGCTTTCTAATAAGGTGTTACCAGTGAAACTCGCTACACAAAATGCTCACTTTTGTTCAACCAGCTTAAGTCATATTCTTAGTATTGTCACTGTGACATACGCTGAGCTACACTGCTGGCCAATATCCTACATTTTTCTTGTATTGATTGTGTGGGTTTTATATACCAAACACAGCTGTAATTCATGTTTATTTGAGCATTTCCGAACTCTGTCTAACCCTTAGAATTAAACAAGTTGTTTTAGTTACTTTGCCTTTAAGACTGATATATGTAAATTACCTCTGTTCTGACTGGCTGTCGGGTATTGTGCCTCATTCAGAAAGCAGTCAATGCTGAAACACTCTTATAACTTCAGTGTCAATGAGTGGGTCTAAACTGCTGTAGACTGAATAGGTGGATGTATTTAATGTTTCTGGGTTCTTATTACATCAAAAAAACAAAAGTGAATTCAAAACTGGCTGGTTTCCATATATGGACTCGGAAGTGAACAGTGCATTTTGAGACTTTAGCAGTGTTTACATACTATATCAAAAGGAAAATCTGGGTTTCCATGACATGGAATCTTTAATGACTCTTTAACTACAGGCTGATTTTTCAGTGAATAATCTTAAGACTTATTACTCAGTAACTACTATAAATGATTTGGTAACTACTAAAACACTGTGGAACTGAAGTGTTGGCCCACATACAGGCCCTTACAACTTAGGAGGCTAAATATGTTAAAATGACTAAGCATTAACAGCTAACTAGATCTGCTATACAGCCTTTATTTTTGACACCAATAAAGCTTTCTTAACGGTGCTTGGCTGTCTCTGTGCCAGGCTCAATTCAACAGAAAAGAATGCAGAGAAAGGTTTATGAAAGGTTTGTATCAGTTCTTTGTGACTCACTGCTATATTTCTGGATCAAAGCCCGAGGCTGCTTTTAAGCAGGGAAATGCCATGGATGACATGGCTGAAACTCCACACTGAACCTTCAGGCCAAAACTGCCTGTAGGCCCCAAAATATGTCTAAATAAATGCACTCAGGTCCAAAAGCAGGCATGCATATGAGTAAATTGGGTGGTGTAGAGGCATTTCTAACACACACACACCCTGCCACAGGGCCTCAGACGCTTCATTATTTGTCTGCTCAAGCATACCTGCACCACTTGACATTACTAGAGCCCTTTGCGGATGAACGAGCGCTTTAGCGGTAATCAGCAGAGCATGTCTGCTCTTCCACACCGCCGCTCTATTGGAACCTGTCACCCGCCAGGTGTAACACCAGAACACACGCTCTGAACTCAAAGTCACTTGTCCTTTAGTGACCTTTTAATGTTCCTGTTTAGAAAAACGTACAAGAAGGTCATGGTTACTTGGCTAAAATTTGATTACAATTTGATTATACTGACCATGTTATGTGATCACTTTTTTACCATTCCTGTATCATGCTAAGTAACAACACCTGACTTGTCCCTGTGACCAAATCACAGCCATGATATTATTTGCAATGATACACTTTGTATCATATTCTATTGATAAATTATATGCTCTCCACTTTAGAGTGATCTCAATAATCTCCCCTTTCACTGAAACACACAAAATTAATGAAATAAATGAAAGTACCTTCATTCTGTGCATATAATACTCTGCAAAAGTCAGAGACCGCCCTATATTTATTTAATTTCCAAACAAAATGGCTATTAAAGGAGAATTCCACCAATGTTTCAAAATTTCTGCATAATATAATCATTGAGATGTAAACACAGTCGTTGACAATGGTTTTAATGTGAAATGGTTCATTGTAGAGAAACTTACTGACTTGGATATCTTTACAGTAGTGGTTATAGAAACCAGGGGTTACAATTGCTACAACACAAATATATAGAAATTTTATTTACTATCCAAAATGACCTGTGACCAAGTTTTAGGACAAAATTTTATCACAAAATTATTGTAAAACATATCATGCAATAACTTTCCGTGCAGAAGCATTAAGAGGTTTCAGACATCTTGTTCCCATCGCCACCACTGTGAACGATTCTGACTTAGTATGTTTCCCAAAAACAGAGCTTTTAACATCAAACCACTCTGAATGACTGTATTTACATCTCGACAACTGAACTGTGCAGAGAATTAGAAATTATGTTTTGTCAACCATACAATGCCTGGTAGACCAACAAAACCCTCCCCATCACATAAACAGTACGTAAAGCTTTCATCTTGCTTCAGATTTGAAATGATCCATAGGTGTTTCTGTCCATCCTTCCACTGTGAGAAGACAACTCAACACTATCAGTCTGAAAGGATGCGTAGCTGTGAAGAAGCCCTTATTGAGAAAATAAAATTTGCAAATCAAACGAAGAGGCATGGTGTTCTCACCACTCCAGAGTCCAGACCTCAACATTACTGAATGTGTTTGTGATTACTCAGATTGTGAGAAACAGAAAATTCAACCAACTTCTAAAACTGAACTTTGGAGGTGTGAAAAAATATTAGATTTCTTTGAAAAGCCGAACAAGTCTCCTGAAAAGAATGTAAGCTGTAATAAAGAGAAGGAGTGGCCCCACTAAATATTGAACAAATTGGTATTATATTTAGTCAGTGAGGCTTCTCTGTAATTAAATATATTATTTAAATACATTTTCTGCTTTTTTCCTGACACTGAAAAATTAATAACTTGTTCTTAATGTTCATTTTCACTGGAAATAAATGAGAGCACTCTCTGACTTTTGCACAGTACTATAATAAATGTGTTTAGTCAGTGGTTTCTGTTTTCTATTCCTAATCAAAAGCTGTGGTTTAGCTTTGCAGCTACATATAGTTACATAGTGTGAGGGTGAGTGAGCTCTTTACGTTTACTCTGTATGTCGAGCTACTATCATGTATCTGTCTCTCTGACTGTGAGCTGTGAGCTGTGCTGCTGTGTGCGTGCTTCTTAAAAGGATGTAACCTGATTCTGCTAAGTGTCAACGCTCCGTGTGTTCTAACCTTTTACAGAGACCTCACTTGACCTGCCAGAATGTGCCCTGTTATTTACATACCATTAGTCACACAAACCTTTTTAATCAGCTCATTACTTGGTTCCAGTGCGCAAATGCTGGCGTAGTGAAACTCTCCTTTTGAAATCCAATCCAGGTACATGAAGCAATATTACATTAGTATTAGTTACTTATTTCTGCTTTATCAGCCAGACTCCATGTCTTAGACATACATAGGGCTGCACTGTAAACTTTATTGCATGGTTCGCTGCATGCGTTATTAAATGCTGTGTTAAATGCTGTGTTAATTTACTGGATTCGTTCATTTTAAGTAGTTGAATCTTTTTGATGTCGTATAAGCCTAACATATTCTCTCCTACAGGAAATAAAGGATTTAAAGTAGAAGAACTGCATGGTGTTAATGCATCTGATACAGTTCAGAGTAGAAACAACATTTTCACATCTATAAATGGAAACAGCTACTTTTCCATAAGCTGAATTATGTAATTCCACTGTGTGAATCAGTGCAAAGGGGGCAGAAAATGTGCTACAAAGTGCAAAAATCTGTGTATTCTTCTAGCCTGAATTATTTACTCACTCCCACAGTGTACCAGAGGAGCCCCTTAACTGCAAACTTATGCAATAAGAGGACAAAAGAAAGAAGCTGAGAGCTAAATTGCTGTATCCATTCACTGAAAACTTGTAAAAAAGTTCGGTGCCAAACATTAGTTAGCCTCAATTTGGCCTCCATCTACTAGTTTTGTAGCAGCGTGCTCGCTCACGGGTATATTCATGATTTTATGAAAGTTGGTGTCGAGTCTGTCTGTGTTCGCGTCACGGTTATTCTTGCGAACACTTCAGACCAAGTGTTCTTTGTGAAACACACTTTATCTCTGTAAAACAGCCAGACAGAAAAAAGGAAAGATTAAATATATTTTGCTTCTCTATAAGCTTATAAGGATGGTTTAAGGGTGTCTTGAGTTTTGCTGGCTGTTTTTTTTTTTGTTTTTTTTTTTACTCCACAGTTATTTTTTCCCTAATCGGCAAATGGTAACCTTTCTTTTTTCACCTCCTCAGGGCTGCACCTGGTAACCTATCTCTAAAGGCTGAATTTGCCACAAGTTACAGACTGAAGACAGCACTTTTCCCAGAGCTTTACTCCAGTCTAGATCAGTGCACACCCACCTCCTGCACTCACACAGCGCTTTTAACACTTGACTGTCTATTTATTATTGAGTGTAGCGAGAATTGACAGAAATTTCTGAAAGCATTGCAACCCAACAGACTACAGAGCTTGAACTAAACCTCCCTTAGTAATACATAATTCATATATACACCCAGTTGTCATTTAATCTCGTTTTCACCTTTTATTTTAAATCTTTCCATCTGCTTTACTAAGGTTTATGATTCATCTGTGCTTAAATGACATGGAACACATTATTAAAGGAATTGTTTTTATTAAAGGAAGTGTTTTTCAACCGCATTTTTATCTGCCATGTCTGTAGCATGTGGTCAAAAGCATAACATGTTTCATAACATGTTTCCCTGCAGTTTGAAAACCCATTGACTTGAAAGGCATAATAGAACACAGTGGGCAGCTACTTTCACACTCGGGTCAACAGGTTTTCTGTTATTTTCTAAGCACAAGGAAACACATTGAAATGATTGTCCTTGGTGACAGATGTGACATATAGCGACCGGACTAAAAAATGCTGGCCTGCTCCTTTAAGCACTATGTTAACAGAGCACATCATTTAGAAGTTCAGATCCAGACAGAAGACAAAGTGGTAAAATGTGCAGACTTACCAATCATTGGGGATTCTATGAAGCTCCAGGCGTTGGTCTGAGGCACATATGACTGTAGTACTCCAGCCGAGCGGCCAGCCTCATTCACCCCTCCAAACACATAGATCTTCCCTCCACAGACTGTGGCTGCTGCTGAGTGCACAGGCTTGGGCAAGGGGGATACTGTCTCCCACTGATTAGTTATAGTGTCATACCTAGAACAACCAGGAATATTTCATTAATAATGTCCCTGCTTATTTTAGGTTTAGGCAAAGCACATTTATGAAAAACAAATTTATCATATTTAACACAGTATAAAAAGAATTAGATTATAAAGAAAGTACACAGTACTGTGCAAAAGTCAGACACCACAATACATTTATTCAATTTCACGTCAACAGCCATTAAGTACAAACCCAGTTCCAAAAAAGTTGGGACAATATGTGGAATGCAAATAAAAACACAAAGCAGTGATTTATAAATCTACTTTGAGCTGTATTTGAATAAAAACAGTGCAAACACAAGATATGTAATGATTTAGCTTATCAACTTCATTGTTTTTTGTAAATATATGCTTATTCTGAAGTTAATGACTGATAAAAAAGTTGGAAAATTTAAGACTAGGAACATTGTGAAATGTTCACAAAACAACTTAAACAGGTTATGTAATTATGGTTGGATGTAAAAGGAGCATCCAGGAGAGACCTACTCCTTTATGAGCAAGGTCGAGTTGAGGATCGCCACTTCGCAAAATCATATCATATCAACATATAGCGCAACTGTTTAAAAATAAAGTTCCTCAGTGAGCAACTGCAAAGTAGTTCGATATTTTAACCTCTACAGTACATAATATTTTCAGAGAAATCTATGTGCATAAAGGAAAAGGCCAAAAACCATAGCTGAATGCTTGTGGCCTTTGATCCCTCAGACAGCACTGGATTAAAAACCAACATGCTTCTGTGATGGATATCACTATATAGGCTTGGGAATACTTTGCAAGCCGTTGTCAAGAAACACTGTTCCACAAATGCAAGTTAAGACTGCACACTGCACAGTGGAAGTCATATGTCAACAACATCCAGAAATGCCTCCAGTTTCTCTGGGCTGGAGCTCATCTGACATGGATGGATGCACAGCAGAAATGTGAATTGTGGTCTGACAAGTCAACCTTTCAGATTGTTTATGGAAATAATGGATGTTGTGTTCTCCGGGAGCAGGGGAAGAAGAATAGGACCATCCAGGTTGTTTCTAGGGTAAAGTTGAAAGGTCAGTGTCCGTCAAGGTATGGGGTGTATAAAGGGGTAACTTGCACATGTGTGAATGCATCATTAACGCTCGACACATTTTGGAGCAACATATGCCGCCTTTTAGGCATCATCTTTTTCAGGTGCCACATTTTTCACCCTGTTACATGGCTGCGTAATCAAAGAGTGCGGGTGCTAGATTGACTTGCCTGCAGTCCAGATCTGTCTCCCATTGAAATTGTGTGTTTTATTAAGCTCATACGACAACAAAATTCCCATATTGAAGACCTGTATAACAAAAGAATGGCAAAAACTCTGCTCAAGCCCATCTCAAAACTGGATCAGTTTGTGTCTTCTTCTTGTGCATTTTCTGCTGCTCACGATCCAAGTTCTTCCAAAGTGGAACAATGGACAGAAGCACCGATGGATTTTTTTTCAGATCTGAAGCAAGAGTGGAGCTTGATTTTATCCGATTTCTCAAAAATGAAAGCTTCAAATTCTGTTTATCTGATGGTGACAGTATATGTACAAGTTCAGAACTTGATGTTCCACAAGATGTACCTTACACAACCTTAGAAGTGGTGCTGTACATGTGAGTTTTTATTTGTATTTCCTTGTCAGAACTGCCATCATATCATGCATGGATATTTCCCTCCACCAGCGTCATGGGTCAGTGCACTTACACTGTGCAGTGCTGCCATTATTTGCATGTAAACAGCAAGGAGATGCTTTAAATGCAAGCAAATTTATGACGATCAAATGACTCATATTTAACGCAATATGAAAGAGAATTTGATTATCAAGAAAGCTGATGCATTTAACATGTATCTACTGCCAGCTGAAGACTCGTGGTTTCACCCTCGCACAGCCGTAGGAGTGGTAATGTATATGTATTTTTCCTTTTTTTTTAAACCATTATTTTTTTCCTGTCAGATCGAACTAGCTTCATACCATGCGTGGATATTTTCCTCCACCAGCTTCACGGGTCAATGCGCACATGCTATGCAATGCTTCCATCATTTGCTTTCATTATTTGCATGTAAACAGCTAAGGAAATGCATTAAGGATGATGTCTGAGCCTGGCAATCAGACTCGAATCAATTCTCTGTCCCCATGGGATTTAGTTACACCCTTGCTGGCTTTAGGCGAAAGTGAATGCACCTGCAACCATTTTTAAGGTCATTTAAATGCCAAAAATACATGGATAGACACTGCCAGTGTCTGAGACGGCAAGGTAACATCATTAAATTTCACTCTGGATCCCTCCTTATCTAATCCAGTGGCACAAACCCACAGGTCAGAGCGGATGTTATGTGTGGACCGTGCAATCCGATACATGGCATGGCTCTGATTGAAGGGCTGTGCAACCCAGATTCCAAACCAAGATCCTGCACTCAATCCTGGAGGAGGGCCTATGGGGAGTATCAGGAGGAGATTGCCTGTTAGAAGGGTGAAAATTGAGCAGGGAGCGCGACTGAGCCGGGCTCACTCACTCAGACCATTATCGGTCTTAATAGGTGCGCAGAAAGCCCAGTTTTGAGCTGGAAAAGTCTGCAGATGAGCCCACCATATCTATGGCACATTTCGAAAGATATATAAGGGTTTTGCAGGTTAGCGAAGAGCTGATCTCTGTCGTCCTGGAGAAATAGAGCGCTTGTGAACCCGCAGATTAAACCCCAGCTGAACGGCGACTCGAATTAATTAAGTGATCCAAAATGACAAAAAGTTATGCATTGGAACAGGCAACGCTGGCTGCAAACAGTGGATCCCCTACATATGACAAACAGAGCGAACACTGAAATGGAAGCAGATGGCTCGCAGACGCAATGTTTCAGTGTCCCCCTTGGTGCTCATTCTGAACAGCGCGGCTTCATTGTCAGCTCAGCGGCTCATGGCTGAGGCCATTAATTACACAGAGGGAGTGTGTTATCAGTTGACTTCTGCTGAATTTTTTTTTTTTTAAATGAGACTTCTACAGTGCCATGCAGGAAGGAACTAATTATGTGAAGTAAGGGCCAGGAGGTGTTTTTTTTTTTTGGACATAATAAGCAATTACAAATCAAGACAGTTTCTACAGAACAGTAGATAACTGATTGTGGTTCTAATTTCTTGTCTGTACTTTCAAATGAATTACAAAAATCAATCATGTTCTCTTATTGAGCTTCTGAGGTACACATTCCTGACCCAGCAATACAGCTGACACTGCTGAAGCCAAATTTTAATTGCTGAGAGGACTTTTCATCCCCAAGCATAATCAGATCATGGATGAGACATTATAGAAATAAATTATGAGCACTTTTTCTTCTTTTATCAAGTGCATGATATAAAACCATAGCTAATCATGCTTTAGGAAGGGACGTGGGGAGAGGGGGTACTGAGATGGTCGCAGCATTCCCAGATTTCAGGATTTTTTCACTGCAGCTGCTAAAAATACTAAATAAAAGATTGAACTTTAATTTGTTGGCTATTTTCTGGGCATGTTGCTAAAACATAAACAAGTTAAACAATTGAATACAATGCAAAATGTCCCCATTATTTTTTTCATCCATTTTTTCTGCTGCTTGATGGTGTGTCAGGGTGTAGCTGTGCTATGGGCACGACAACCATTTACCGTGGCGCCATCTGATTGGTCAGCGTTCCGCTCATTTGCATAAAGTTAATCCAGGATGACAGGCAGCAGAGAATTCAGGGTGTGCAATAGTGATTTGATGTTTTGGTTTTATGTTTATATCGTTGTCTCTCGCCACATTATAGCAGGTTAACATGTTCAGTTTGATGTAAATTATACCAAAAAGTTCACGTATATTATTTTACATGACGTTTTTTGTTGCTGTTGAGATAAAACCTTGTATATCCAAGATGGTAACTTTACTGGAGAAGGAAGAAATGTTCTTTATACTACACTATGTAAGATTTGGGGATTTGGAGACCTCTGTGGAGGAAATGTGGAACGTAATGCATACAGACCCCTTCCCCGAGGAGATGAATCTGATGATTGCAAGTGTAATGAAAGAATATTCAAAGAGGACTTGGTGATGGATGTGTCCTCTGAGTATGTAAGTGAACCGTTCACTACTGTCATCTTCATCACTATAATGTTGATTTTGAATTTGGTACATGAACATAAACAACAAGCCAGACCTTCTTTTTGAGCCTGTGAGTGTGAGGTAAGTACGTAAAGACATACGACATGGTCTGATAATCTCCAGTGAAATTCTATCCAACACCTCTGACTTTTAAAATATTATTTTAGGCTTTACAAGATGACTTGTAGCAGCACATACACCATATTTTAGCAATATTTCCCCTCCTCCCTCAGTAATGCTATTTCTCAACAAATCTCATCTCAGTGCTGCTTCAGCTTTCAATGGAAGTGAACAGAACTAGATGTTTTTTAACTTTAGAGATACAAGGTTTTGTGCCAAAGGCGATGATATGCTGCTTAAAATTTCAGCACCCACAACTTAAAACACCTTCACGAATCCCTGTGCTTGCATACTGTAGACAGCAGTATTAAGTTAAGCATGTGTGCAACGCACTGGAGGGCTTTATGAGGAGTGTGTGACACGGCACAGTGTTCACAACGCTGCAAAGCTCAGTGTGAATATTCGGGAGTGACACCTGTCCCGACCCTGCCTACTGTTCCCCCGTCCCGGGGGAAACACGTGCTCCCGCCTCTCCTTTACAGGCCAGCATGAGACATCAAACAAGCAGTTAAAGAAGGCTACAAATGCCTGCCAGCCAAAGACAGCTGGGAAGGTTGGGGGGAGTTGGGGCAGCGCAGGGGCTAGGGCAACTTTGGAAGGGTCAGATACTGCATAAAATATCTGGTGAGCTGGCAACTCTGCAGCGGGCTGACTGGCACGTCGGCCTGTCATCTCATCAACACTCCTCGCGGTTCAGGTTGGCCAAACCCGTGACACCCACAACGGCATATCTTTATCTAAGGTTTCTTGACCCTCTATTTCGTGCCAGAGGTTTTAATAATATCTCAGTGTCCATAAAAGCCTCTTAAGCCATCCATCCATGCCGGCCCCCCTGGAGAAATTACCCAGAGAGGAGAAGAAGTAGGAGACATTTCAGAGAGAATCTCTTCTAATTTACATGGAGTTTTAATTACAAAATGGGACAGCCTAATAGTACTCTGAATGAATTCAATCTCTTCCCATTCCCTGAGACGAAAACAAACATTCTTACACACTCAATATATACAAATGGCAAACAAACAGCTTTTGCTTTAGTCAACAGAAGTAAATCGCTTGTGCGCTGCCAGAAGCTCCTGCCCCGAACAGCATGGATGATTGTAGAGTGCAGCGCTACAGGACGAGCTTCTCACAGTGAGTGACCACACTGCAGCTAAACAAACAAAGGTCAAGTGCGCTGCAGCTGTCAACTATCAAAAGGACGATCTGAAACACAAGTACATTAAAGCATGACCTGTTTAATGAGTAATGTTTGGTTTTCAACTTTTCAATAAAATAGAAAAAATATCTGCCAAGTAGGCCTGCCACAAAGTATGACGTGGTAAAAAACTGTGAACTGTAATTATCTGTTTATTGCAAATTCTTGACATAAAATAATTATGAACAGCATCAAACCACTTTTGAAATATGAGGCGTTCTGCATATTAATTGTACTGTAAGTTGATTCCTAATGTTATACAGCTCAGTGAAATGGAATCATCTACAGCTCTATTCATCTTTGAAATTGTACTCATTTTCACAGCTTTTCACAAATTATTTGAAACCTATAAAACATTAACATAGAATAATGTTATACTTGTGTCTGCAACTGAACAAATTTGATTGTTATTCAAAATAGATTCCAAACCTTTGAACAGTAATTCCAAACAACAGTGTAAATAACTGCAATTAACTATTCAATTCTAGTTTTTTCTTTTTAATTTGCTTCCTTACTGTCCACATTCCCAACTGAAGACAGACACAACTTGGGCTCAAATAAATAAACAATAACTGTGACAGGCCTACTACCAAAGTTGAGTCAACATAAAACAGATATTTTTAATGCTCTGTGTATATTTCGTGAGACTCAGCTTCATGTTTAACAAAGTTTCTTCTTTGGTATGAAGAGCAGGTTTTTTCTAAATAATGAGTTGACAGTTTTATTTTCCAAACTACTGTTTAAAGCTCATATTTGGGCTCTTTTGGCAGTTTAACCAGTTTTCACTGGAGCCATAAAATGCAATTTTCAATTTAGTCATTTTTCACATCAGCCATAAAATGCAATTTCTAACTGTGTTAAAGGTCCCTCAGTTGAACTCTGCATTTTTCTGCAGTAATGTTGATGGCATTTATTTTGATGGAAATGTGCATGATTTACAAATCGGAAGTGAACTGGTGGGCAAGGAAGGCAACATTTATAAGTGTTTTTACACTGTTTTTATAGTGTTTACATGCTAATTTTTTATTGTAGCATTTATATTACATCACTATACGAATAAAGCTGCAGTTATGCTGTCTTTTTTCCCAGCTATCTTTGTGGAGAGATGTGAAGTGTTTCCCAGCATGAGGTTCTCACCACTCCTTTTTGACCCCTCGTTGCTCACTAGCAGCTCAACACGAGTCACAACATTTCGCACACATAAAGAGCCAACAGTGTTCTAGCTATCTGATAGCTAGAGTTATGAGGAAAATATTTCATTTAATTAATTTAACGGCAGAATGGCCACTAGAGGGCTTGCAGTAAGAGGTTGAATACCTGACAGACTTTAGTGGACTTTTACAACAGTTGGTCACACTGTCACAAATATGTACAATACTGTTTTCCTCAAAATCAATGAATAAAACATTGTTTTAAACATTGTATTAAAATCAATTTAGACGTCTCCGTACTTTTTACATGCTCTACATATGCAGCCCTTAGCATATCTACTTTGCAACATGGCCATCGGCAATGTCAGAAAGGATAGGTTAAAAAAAAAATAATTCCAGCAGGAAGAGACAGGTGGAGAGAAGGCAGCGATACAGCTCATTGAGTAATCATGTCCAAGCATAGCACTGGCACTCATGTTATTAGTCATCTACTCAAACTGACCACTTTCACATTAACAGAGGCGCATGCTGTAGCGCAAACTAGGCCAAGGTTGCTACACAAAATCTCCAATAAACAAACTCATTTCACGAATAGCACTGCTCGTGTGGAGAGAGAGAGAAAGAGAGGAAGAGAAAGAAAGAGAGAGAGAGAAAGAGAGACTGTCTAGGAGAAAGGAGGGCACCTTGAGATCCAGACAGGCATGGGAGAACAGGAAGAAGAAGAGGAAGAGGAAGATGGCTGACCTGCACAAATCATTGTAAATAACATCCCGGGATTAATTAGATTTGCATATTAAGTTATAATGTGGTGATATTTGTGGTTTCCTGTGCAGTGGGTTAGTGGACAGTGCGGCCTGCTGACCTGTGGTGCCTTTGGCATCAGCACTGGGGCACAGTTCTGCCCATCCATCAGGAGGAGAACGGATTATGGGGTCACGCAGGCCCTGCATGCAGAGCAATAACACACACACACACATGCACACACACACACACACACACACACACACACACACACA
>JAILXH010151748.1:0-12898 GCA_023558415.1 Piaractus mesopotamicus
TATATATATATTTTTTTTTTTTTTTTTTGCTTGTTACTAGGTGGTGTTTAAGGAGGTGGAGAAAAGACCTGTCGTTGGTACTGAAAATTTATCCGTTCATCAGATCACCCTGGGCAGCTCCCTCTTCAACACTCAGAGCAAATGTAAGCCCTTGGGACTGATCCATAATAAAAGACTGCATGAAATGGAAAACATAGAGAGCTAAATATGTGGGTCAAAAATAAGAGAACATGAGCGGGGCAAGCAACAGTCTTGTATCTGAATATTTCAATATGATAACATATTGATGCAGCCTTAGTAGGACAGAGGTTTAGAGGTAGTAAAATGGCAGATAAATTAATAGATTTTAAGTTGTCGTTGTTATTATTATTGAGTCATTAGATAATATTGACCTATTATGTCACCCCAAATAACCTTATGCCTTGGTTTTTATTTTTGCAAGCTGTGGCTTCAGCTCTGTTGTGCTGCTGAGCCCTATTGGTGTCCATATGTGCCCGTACGTGGGGTGAGCGTGTGTGCTCATGTTGCATGCTATGCAGACGGTGGTGTCTCAGTGGAGACCATGGCTAGGAGGCTAGGGATGGTGACAGGGCCATTACGAATTCCGACGCGCAGCAACTATTTCTGTAGGCAGACCATTGACTGAGGTCTGCAAATGCCCCTGTATAAATCTCACCAACAAAAACATAGTGCTTAGTGTCATGTTTTGACATGAGATCCCATCTCTAAGCCTTCCTCTCCGCTCTTAAAAACATGAAACCACCCACACTGACTGTCACACTTTCCCTCTGTGCTTTCAATGGCATTAATTCAAAGACTCGTTGCTGGCAGCAAGTGCACTGCATTTCTAAAGATCACAGTTTTACATACCACACTCATCTGAAACTCACTGCTATGTACAGTAAAGTTTATATAGTACAATTGTTACTTTTCAGTTTTCATTTAAAAAAAAAAAAAAAAGTTTCTCATAAAACCAGTAGCTCTTTACTAGAACACAGCAAGATATTTGAAGTATCCGAGTTGGAGTAACAATGTTACTGGTATAAAATTTTGCTATAAAATTGTGCTAATATGACACTGTTCAAGATGTTGAAAAACTTCGGAAAATTCTTTTCTCTGCAACTTGATTGAGTGATTCATTACCTTATTTCAGATGAAATCGCTTCACTACCAGTCCAGGTGACAGTGATGAAGCCTGATCTGGACCGTGCCAACCCCAAAATCGGAATCTCTGCCGTTGCTTTCAGCGCAGACAACCGCTACCTCGCCACAAAGAATGGTAATCTTATAATCAATATTTTTTGGAAATAGTTTACAGGTTGTTTACATGGGAAGCAATGCAAAAGTAAATAAGTAAAAAAAAAAAAAAGCCCCATTACTGTACAAGTTGTGCATAGCTTGTACTCAGTGCCCCTTGCCCCATTTGGCTCCACTACCAGTCATGAGAAGAGTTACAGGCTGCCCACAGAGTCTGGTATTTGGAGACATATGCTGTTTTAGCTGCTGTGTAATTCCCCTTTATTCGAAACACTGAGCTTATTCTTCCTTGTCAAAACTCCCCGACAAGTGTGTTTTCCTCTTTGGCTCAGCAGAGCTGACTAGCTGTGGGAGTGTTAATCATAAGTGCAGTACTCAGATGAGTAGGATTGTCACTGGGGCCGAGTGTGCGCTTCTGCTGTCCTCACTGACGCTGTGCCAAACCCATCTCAGACAACATGCCGCAGAGCCTGTGGGTGTGGGACATGCAACGACTTGGCCTGCAGGCCATGCTGGAGCAGACTGCCCCTGTGCGCTGCTTCGTCTGGGACCCCCGAAAACCCCGTCTGGCCCTTTGCACCGGAAATGCCAAAGTCTACCTGTGGTCATTGGCTGGCTGCGTGTCCGTGAAGGTGCCAGCGGAAGGTAAACGGCCAAAACAGGCTGTAACACTTTACTGAGAGCTGCATGCAGCACATTTGATTACTTATTTAAAGTGATGGTTAGCCAAAAACCTAGTTTTGACTGTTTTTGCCTTTGGAAACAGTGAATGGACCGTGTTGTTTGTCTTTATGTAATAACGTTACATGCACAGGCTCAAAAAGAACCTCTGAGACAATGTTGACTACACTTAGCCAAAAATGAGATTTAAACTCTAAATCATCACTTTTATACAAGGGACACAGTTAAAGGCTAAAATTTGAAACCTGGGCAAAACCACCATGAATGTGTTATTTTATCATAATTCAGATGTTCAAAATATGCTTCAAATATCCTTCACATAAAATAAAAGGTTCTGCTCATAAAAGAAATTCCCCCCAAAAGCTGGTGCTATTACCCTGCTTCTCTGTTTAAACAGGTAATTTTCAGGTGCAGTCTCTGTTCTGGCATGGCACTGGAGACTCATTGGTCCTGCTTGGGAAAGACCAGATTTGTCTGTGCTACATGGCTACAGATGAGGAGAAATGAGCAGCAGACAGGAGCACCGGGCCCAAACCCTAAACCAGCACTCCAGCTGACCTGAGGCTGCCTTAGTAAGCGTGTCTAGGAAAGGCCAAAGTTCAGGCTGCCCTAGTGCATCTGGGGCTCGCTGTCTGAACTCAGATTTTAACTTTATCTGTTCTGAAGGGAACTATAACTGGTCTAAGTTAGAGGAAAATGGGTGTGGAATCTAGGGAGCCAACATCTTTTATGTTGTTTAACCAACAACAAAGCACACAGTGTAGACTTTCTCTCGCTTGACTGAATTGAAAACATATTAGTTGCAAGATCATCTTGACTGTTAGTATTGAAATTATGCGTTAAATCTCACAAATGCTTAAAGCCTAGCGTATATTGTAGCAACTCAATGGGCTAGTAAGGTGTAGAGACTTTGTGGCCTAAAAAAAAGACTCCAGTTTCCCCCCCAGTTCACTAAGGTTTTCTACAAAAGGCTGTGTAATTGTAATGCAGAGGTACTAATGTCAATACATATTGCAAAACATAACAGGCCTGGACACTGCAATGTTCAGTATTTTTTGCCTTCATATACACTCCTTTTTTTCATTAAATCAATTACTTAAAATAATCATTGTTCACAAACAAAAAAATACTAAGACTGTTGAGTACAAACACATTCCTGTGGCACTGTGCTTCAGTACAGCAGCAGTCAGCCAATGCAAGTTAATTAGCTCTAGAATTCAGCTGATAAGCATACAAGCTCCTGCTCTGTACCTGTTACACTCATCCTCTCAAAGTAATGTCCAAACAGTTCACAGTAAAAATGTCACCTTGTTTTGACAGCTTGTTTTTCTCAGGTCTATCTGAATGTAAAATTTTAAGGAGGACCAAGTAGGAAGGAGGCTGTTTTTTATGTGTACATTTAGAAGTTAGGATTATTTTTGTACATTTAGGATTATTTTTTAATAAAGTTTGCTACAAATTCAAGTTGTTTTCTTGGCTTGCATTTGATCCTGTATAGGTACAAATGAATCATTCAAAGCCCCCCCCCCCTTGAAAAAGGAACAGAAGTAAAAGAATGTAGTCATTTTATTTACTCTGAGCACAGTTATTGTTATAGTACAAACCCAAAGGACGGATATCAGCAGTAATGGCAACAAAATTAAGACTACAACTCTGAGGCTGGTTTCTAAAATCCTTTTTAAATCTGTATCTGGAAAAACATTGCAGTAGAATGTCTAACACCAGGTCTTCCATGGGTTTTAGAAACTGCCCCATCAGTTAGTAATCTTGCATGTATGAGTCTTAATTATAAATATTTTGGCAGAGAAAATGTGCTTTAAAGCTGTAATGGGTGATTTGAAGCCATGACCAGGGTACAAATGTCATATGCATAAAACCAGACGTTTTACACCCAGTAAACGGCATGCATAGATGACATGCAAAACTTTATACATTTTTACCAAAAAAAGAAGAAAAGAACCTGACTTAGTTGAGCACTTCAGAAACAGTGCACCATTATGACTTTAGGACTTTGGTACGAACACATCACTAAACACTGAATTGAAAGCAGGAAAAAGGAAAAGAAAAGAAGGTATAAATAAAAATGAGCACAAGCAAAGACACATCTGAGAACCCGTATTCACCTCCAAACTAAACACCTTTGCTTCAACTTTTAATATCATTTAAAACTAGCGAGCATACTAACCTAACCTGAGCAGGGAATAACATTAGTAGACAGCCAAATACGTAAAAAAAAAGAAGTCAGTGCTAAATTTGATGATAATGACTTATTCCTAACGTTACTGATAAAACATGCCTTGATG
This sequence comes from Piaractus mesopotamicus, assembly GCA_023558415.1. Taxonomy (NCBI): domain Eukaryota; kingdom Metazoa; phylum Chordata; class Actinopteri; order Characiformes; family Serrasalmidae; genus Piaractus; species Piaractus mesopotamicus. Next base: position 4,242 of record JAILXH010151748.1, read on the forward strand.
TTACTACTTTGAGGTGAGGACATGTAATGAATAATAAAGCTGAGACAAACCTAAGCCATATTTATAATCAGTGAGTACAACAGGGTAAAATTAATTCATTATAAATGGCAATATTTGGATTGAAAGCCAGCTTATCTGTTCCAACTATTATGCATATGCTTCTGAGCTTTAAGTGGAGCCATATTTTACTTGAATAATTGACGTAGTTTGGACTGCTCACTTACAGTTAAGGGCAAGGCCAGAGCTTTTGCTTCATGGGTAGACCTTTTCAGAAATTACTGGCTGGTCTATCTCAAAAACAGCATGTCAGTGCACTAAATTTAAGGTGCTCTACATAGGGATAAACAAGTAATCACCCTTTTTGCTTCCAGACTCCTTCAGCGTTGTTTACAAAGTTCCAAAAAAGCTGTGACAGTATGTCATATGAAAATTAAAACAAGAAGCAGTGTTTGTAATGCTGCTTTGACCAGTATTTAAATAAAAGCAGTACAATGACAAGATATTTAATGTTTTACCATATCATACCATAGACGGTCACTCTGAAATCGATGCCTACAGCTTGTTCCAAAGTAGTTGGGGCATGAGCAGTTTAAAACTACAAATGTTAAATGCATAAAGAACATTTCAGAATAGGTGATGTACCCATGTTTGAGTATACAAGTACCATCCAGGAAAGGCCTAGAGTAAGGATAAAAAAAAAATGCATCTGCAAATAGTCCAATGCTCCTCATCAAGTGTTTGCAAAGATTTTAGGTATTTCACCCCTACAGTGCACAACAGCGTCAAAATAATCAGTGAATCCGGAAAAATCTTTGTGCATAAAAAAGGCCAAAACCCACAACTGAATGGCCTGTGACCTTCGATCCCTCAGATGGCACTGCATAAACAACCAGCATGCTTCTGTGATGGACATCGCCAAATGGGCTTGGGAATACTTTGACAAACTGTTCATTGCTGCATCCACTAATGCAAGTTAAGACTACTATGCGCTATGGAAGCCGTATGTCAATAACATCCAGAAACGCTGCCGACTTTTCTGGGGTCGAGCTCATCTTAAATGGACTGATGCATAATGGAAATGTGTGTTGTGATATGTCAACCTTTCAGATTGTTTATAATAATGGAAATAATAGACGTTGTGTTCTCCAGGGCAAAGAAGAAAAGGAACATCCAGATTGTTACCAGCGTGAAGTGAAGGTAATGTTGTACCAAGTGGTAAATATGCTTCTGTCCTGACTTATTGGAACATGGTGCAGGCAGCATGTTTGGAATGAGCATATACTTACAGAAAACCCACAAAATAATAAAATTTATAAGATAAAACAAATTGTGCTCTGTACCGTTTTCAGTTTAATATAGGTCAATTTTCTAATCACTGCTTTCTGTTTTTATTAGGATTTTACATACTGTCCCAACTTTCATCACAGTAGCTGAATTTAAACATGTGTCTCCTATACAATTTAAAGGTGATGATAACTAATGCTAGCAATTTTCCTTTTCTAACAAGCATTAAGGACTAATTTCTGTTCCATAAGCTTATGGATGCCATAATTCCAGAGTAACAGACACTCAAAGGGCTGCTGTGTTAAAAGGTCTAGAAAGAAAATCAAAAGCAAGAACAAACTGGCTGGAGGTTTCGGATTTAGATTACTAAGAAATTATGGCTATTCACCTTCTTCATGACAAAGAACATTTTCTTACTGTCAGGGTTTCATATCACTGTGAGAGAATGATGACATCCCTCTTAAAAAAAAAGAAAGAAAAAAGACCGCAGAGGGTCACATGGTTCTTTGCACAATACCACAGAGGAACCAGTTTGGTTCCCCAAAGAACCATGTTTGAAAAAGAGATTTATGAGTGTGAAGATCATTTTAAAGGCCTAAGACTGCTATCCTAGCTTGCTAATAAAGGGACAAGTTAAATTGGACTCTAAAGTCAAATTATTCATGGCTAATGCCAAATGTTATTATGGCAGATATGTTCATCCCTTTCTACCACTGCTACATACAAAGCTCCATCAGCCATCACATACTCCAACTCATCCCACATTATCAAACAGACTCTTTAAAAATCCATTTGGTAGGTTGTGGGGCACAGAGGGGGGAAAAAGCTGGATGGAACTGCCCAGTAAGGGGGCATCAATGTTGGCATCAGATGCTTCCAGGCACATGCTGCGGAGTCAGTGACACATACTGTCAGGGTGGAGAGGGCACCCCCACTGAAATCTGGCAAGCGACACTAAAGGGTTCAGTTAGCTTGACATTCTTGAGTGTAGCGATACCAGTCAGTGGTAATGCCTGGTTGGTGATCAGGGAGAACTAGAAGCCAATTTTGCCTCTGGTCATGGAATAGCCTAGTTTGGCCTCGTTGTTGATGAAGGACATGATGCCAAGGTAAGTCTCTATTAGGAGGGGCCGCTCCAGCAGCAGCACCCCGTTGGCCCGTCCTGGGATGGGGCACTCCTTGTGGGCCTTCTTTACAGCCTGGATAAGCTGAGTTTTAAAGTTCTCCAGCTGATGGATGAAACAATTAGGTCATTGGCAGTCATCAACAAGTTCTTCACAGCAAGTCAAGTATTCACTGTAAGCTTAAGAGTGATATGGGTTAAGGTTATTTACACTTCAGTCATGCAGAAGATATGTTAATTACACTGATTTCTATATGATTTGTCAAGTGGTATAATGTATTGTTTTCAATGCATGCTATATGGAGTATGATATCAACGGAGCTGGTGGCACCAGTGCAACATAATCAGGCCTCCCATTGTGTGTTACGTCAGTAATTATCAGCAAGCACATCAAATAACCACAGAAATCTAACTGGTATTTTTTTACACCACATTTTTGTCAACCATCGTGCAGGCAACCAATCAGATTTGCTTCCAATTTGAGAGGAAAATAGCACCCAACCCACACATCAGTGCAGAACAAGTAAAGTGAACAGCTGGAATTGCTGTGATTACTCACAGTAACATGATATTTGGTGAACTACACAGAATACTCTTTAATTTCTTTAACTTACCTGGCAGAGGGAAGCCACCTTTTCATCGGCGTGGGCCATTGGGTGCTCTGTGAACGTGGCGTAGGGCATGTCAGTGGACCAGGGGTTCCAACGGTTTAGGAATGAAGGCCTCGGCCGTTTATCCCACTGCACACGGATACCAGTGCCTTCTCTCCTTCACACAGACATGCATACAGACAAAGAGATGATAACTCCTGCAACAAGAATGGCATCATTAATCTTGTTATAAACATCTACTGTAGCGTTAGAGAAGGGAAAATAACCTGAATGCTCACCAATAATTGTAAACAGTAATAACACTGTAGAACACTTGCGATATATGCAATATTCAAAGGCCTCCCAATCATATTGAGTAAATACATGCAAAATAGAATCAGAACTACAAAACTGCAGACACTAGTAATCAAATTTATTAATAATGTGGCTTTTCCCCTCCCTCCTAAGTGTATGTCTTACTTGTTGAGAGATTTGGGGGGAAACTCAAACTCCCCGACCGAAATTGTGTCCACGGCGTTCAAGGAAATTCTGATGACCTGCTGACACTGCAAGTTTATGAAGTCATATTTGCAAACCAGCAAGGATCTGCAAAACAGCACAACACACATCAGCAAACTATGAGCAGATAACCTCCCAAGGTTGACTAATACAATCATGTGAGTGTGAATCTGAGTTCCTTCCTCACCTCTCCGTTATCAGCACCAATCTCTCCTTTTCATTATTCCAGTGATCAATTCTATAAAGATAAGCAGGCCTGAGTAAGACTTCTCAATCATTCTCAAATCATTATTTGACAAAAATTTCTTTGACATAATCAGTAAACAAAATACCATTTTGACTTTGTAATAAACAATATAAATCATACTTGCATGCATGTATTTTGTAAGTGCACATGAATTTCAGTTGTTCTGGTGTTAAACTGTATCTATGTTTCATTAGAGTTCATTCTTATATTGATTTAATATATAAAATGACAATAATAGTATGCTTGGGATATGTTGTCCAGCTTGAAGCTGAATACAGAACAAGACTCACTCTGCCAAAAGCCACACACTCAGAACCTCCCCATCTTCTGAAGGCAAGGCCACTGTGCGGATATCATTCACTGCTTGCTCTATGGTTCCTGGCTGGAGAGCAAAACAGATGGCTAGATTTGTGTGGCATTATCAGTGTATCTGATAAGCTTTACACTGCTTTCATTAATCATTTCATCAGGTGGCAAGATGCTGGCCTTTGGGTATGACTGCACCAGCGTTTACTCAAACTGCTCATTTATGATATTCCAAAGATTCAATCTGTTGTATGGAATGTTCCCTCATAACTAGTCAGAAAGGAAATAGGAGCTACAGTCAGCGTCAAATGTACAATGATTATTGATGATTCATCATTTTGTCTCTAATTTGAATAGCCTACAACTTGACCTTCTAAAAAGGGCCATCCATAAAGTACCAACTGGCATGCTGAGGTCTCAAGTGGAAGCTCTGCATCCTCATCTGATGCATCTGTCTGCCCTTAACTGCTTTCACCACAGTCATTGTGGTCTGGGCAATTGTTGGATACTTGGATACTCACTTAACGCTCAGTCAAGTAATAAATGTGTTCAAATGTGCCCTGGATGTATGACAGAGAATGGAACGTACACAACAGGAACTGAGGTTCTAAGCTTGAACAATGAAACCACACAAACTTTACAGGGAAGTCATGTGTGTATTTTCCAACAATCTAAGAGGCATTTGCCTCCTTTTCCAGAAAAAAAAGGTTAAAGATCAGTGATGTGCTTCACAACTCATTCAGACACAGCTAGTACCCACCCGACTGACGCTCTAGAGCAGTTTCCATCTCATCTTTGCAGACTGAGTAGTTTTAGCTAAATGTACTAGTTTATTTTATAAAGAAAAAAAAAACAAACAACAGTGGTTGATTGGTATTTTGAGTGTAGCTTTCAACATGCATAGGCACCAATTATGTTTATGTTTCATATCTGTGAAAATGTTCACATCATTTCTTGAAACGCCTTATTTTTACCTACTACTTTTTGAAGGTGTAGTTAGTATGTTTAAAACGTTTTGCAAGAAAGAAAGAAAGAAAAAGACAGAAAGCTGTCTGGCAGGAAATCTGTCTGTCCAAAAACCATCACTAGGACAGTCCATAGGAAAATCATACTTTCCAGCTAATCATTCCACATTGCTATTAGTAATAACTATGATTAGTAATTAGACACTAGAATATTCTACTACTATGCCTATGGTTTTATACAAAGTAGTCAGACAGCTCTATAATCATGGGGCCTGAGGTGTTACAATAATAACTGCTACACCATTTAAGGTGGAACGGGAAAATTCTAACCACAAGCTGGCAAATAAGACACTGACTTCAGCTACGTAGTTTTAATGCTGGTAGTATTTTTTGATAAGGTGATTTAAGCTATCAAAATATCGTACCTAGTGCACGGAGCTACCTACAAATATGCACCACGGTGGGACATTTCAACAAGGTAGCAGGCTATGGATGGCCTTACTTTCGTGTAGCTTAATGACATTAAATTGATTAGTAGTATGTCTCTTAAATGACCTCGTAATTCAGAGCACCCAGTGACGTACAGGAGCAAACACAGGACAAAACGTAGCGAGCCCTGAACATTTTTATTTCACACAGGGTGCGACAGAGGCGATTTTGAAAACCCCATTCATTCTGGCCATAGAGAAATGGAGCTTAGACCCGGAGTTCGACTTCAGTGGCCTATCAGCTGCTGCGCTCTGACGCAGCCCGCGCGCGAGCTCGGTCTCGTTCAAAATTTTAAATTCAACGGAACTTTAACGGATAGCGAGCTCTTTCTAACCGTCATGTTTCCTAAAAGAACTGTTAGAGGTGAAACAAATGGCTTCTTCTTATTGTTTTTCTTAGACGTATTATGCCAAAACATGACGTTAATTACAAATATATATATATATATATATATATTTTTTTTTACCCTGGAGCTAAAATCAACTGAGGCAGCTGTTACAGCGTAATTCCATAATGAGGCAGGTTAACAATGCCTGTAAATAGGTGTTATTTTTCTTTTAGTCTGTGGCAAACTGGTGTAATAGCGACAAAGACTCGTGACGTGGTAAGTTAACTTTTAATCTATCTTTAATGCTAACAGCTAGTTAACAACTGTCCCGTAGTTAACATGTTAGCGTTAGTGCTAATCTGTATCACGTATGCCTGCTGTGTGTTTTAAGATCAGTTGTGAGCCCCCCTGTATAGCCAAAAACAGTGATTAGCTCTGAGGGCTGTTCACAACCGCTTCTGCAAAGGGGGTTGTAATTTAAACACTAAGCCTTTAATGTGAGGGTCTTAGCTCCTTAACAGATAAACAGGATGGACGGATGGATGCGACTGTACCGGTGCCTAAGTGTACTGAGTGTGTCTGTAAAGAGAGCTGACACTGTGATCCTGTTTCTCACTGAGCTCGCAGCATTTCTGACCTCTTCCTGCAGCTTGTTTCTAATCATTTTCAGTACAAAGTGATGTCCATAGGAACACTAACTAAACTTGCATTAGGGACGCACCCTGGACTTCGTAGGGTCCACTGTTTTGACATTCCTGATGTGGTTGTGACTCTGGTTGAGTTCAGGTTAACGGTGCATATATAAATGCATGTAAAGTCATATTCTTACTGAGCCTATAACTCATCCAGAGCGTGACTGTGGGAGGTTAACTTAAAATGTCGTTGAACTACCTGAATAACTTCAACAACGTCACAGTTCCCTGATAAAACTACTTATCAGGACGACTGGGTTAGTATTTTTGAGAGCAAGATAAATAAAGAGGAAGATCACGCCTTTAAATACCCACTAGTGGAACTGTATTAATAGCTGGGCTAAACTGTGGAAAACTGTCGTGATGTAGGCTAAAGCCATAACGTGATGGGAAGATAATAATAACTGTAATAATGCAAACGAGCCAGCTAGCCAGACAACTAGCTAGCCAGAGTGACTGCCGAGGACTCGGAGACTTGACGGTGATTAAGGATATGGTTTATGTTCTTACCCTAAATACAAAGTAATCCTTGACTTTTGCCTGCATCGTTGGGTTGTGGACGCGAAAAGGCGTGAGTTTCTGCAGCGGGGAGCAGCAGGCTACGGAGGCGGCTTCAAAGCCTCGACTGTGACGGGCCGCAGGCGGCGTGAAGGCAACCTCCACCCCGTCCTCCACCTCGGCTGTGTGTAGCACTGCGGCCCCAGGACTCTCAGGCTCCACGGTGTCGTTCAGCTGCAGCATTGTATCGGGCTGAAAGTGCAGTAGTCGACGCCAAGCTTTAGGACAGTCTCGAATAAACGACACCGTATGAGCTGAACGGAGCTGTTTCCTGCAGGGAAACGCCGCTCTAGTCTTCCAAAGCTTGTTTTGCTTAGTGAGAGAAACACCCACCTGCTCCACTCCTCCAATATGATGCTGATTTCCTTAAAGAGACAAATCATCAATAAAATTTGATGCTGGAAGTCGCTGCCGTGTCCAACAGCTTTTGTTTTCTATTCATATATATAGTAGACTGGTATCGTTCATGTAAGTTAAATAAATATAAATTCATGTAAGACTAAGACGCATGAGCTGGTCTGATCTGTTGTCTGCACTTAAAGCTCAAACCAGGAAACACTGCCACGTTTTTGCAGCAATAAAGATATATAGTTTATTTTAATACGTTGCGTGGCCATAAACTCAGAGATGTGCCGGTGTTAAGATTTAGACCCTGTATTCTGTTTATTCATTGGATCTCCCAGAACATAAAAAAGAGTGAGATACTGAAAGGGCTTTAGTGATAAATGTTAAGAAGAACCGGACAGAAGGAGCATGTTAACACAAACACAAAGCAAGACAAAAGAGGAAGTACAATGAAAATGAGAAAAGAGGAAGGAAAACAAATATAATGAATAAATGAATACATATTTAAACAGAAGGGCAGCTCATCGCTTGTGAGAGGAAGAAACATACAGATTATCTTAGGAAAACTAACTGAATCAAAGAAAGCCAAACAGAACTACTCCTGTAATGCATGATGTCTATATATATGGACAGTCGACTTGAGGCTTTTTTTTTTTTAATGGTAGCCACCTCCAGACTACTTGTTAGCTGAAACCAATTACTTCACTGTAACAGTAAACAATACCATGATTTGTTTGCCTTCACCTCTAACACCTTTTAAGGAATGTGACAGTTGTTTGTTATTTCTTCTTTTACCTCTAAAATACCACTTGTATGTGTGTACATCATGCAACAATGTGCATAATTGCATAAAGTACTATTTGTACATCTCTGGGATTTAAAAAAAAAATATAGTTTTGATAAAGAAATAAAAAATACATGTTGTTTGTGTCTAAATAGATGTTAAAAAAAGTTCATACAATGCATAAGTTTATTACCACACTATATGTCCAAATGTTTATAGACGCCTGCTCACCGCCTCCTCCACTTTTGACACAGGAATAAATGTCGGCACATTGCTGCGAGGATTTTATTACATGTAGCCACAGCAGCGTTAGTGAGCTGAGGTACTGGTGGATGGTTAGTTCTGGATCACAAACACGACTCCATCTGATCCTACAGTTACGGTGCTTCATCACTCCAGAGAACAGTTTCACTGCTCCACAGACCTG
>JAILXH010151748.1:21699-36338 GCA_023558415.1 Piaractus mesopotamicus
ACAGAAACTGAAAGAAAGAAGAAAATGAGAAAGCAACAGACACCAGAATGAAGGATGCAGGAGGACCCAAAAGAACAGTCATACTGCAGCTGCCTGTCTGTCTGAACTGGGGCGATTTGAAGAGAGACAGAAAACAGAGCACTTATTTGAATTACAGATATTAAAATGCCAGGCTTGCTTGTTCTAGATGGGGACGAGACTATTGATCCCAGATGGCAGGGCGAGAGCTTTCGTGTGTCTGGATGAGGCTGGGGCATCAAGGCTCCACTGGCATGTTTGGGAACGAGCTAAAACTGGGGAGGACCATTACACGTCTGAGAAAGAATTCATGTGCCTGTCTAAGCTTTTATTCACACAGACACTGCACTGCAGTGCTCCTTCACAGAGCATTTGTAGAAATCAGAGTCAGCATGCCAGGCTTAAACAGTGCTCTGAAAGCAGTCTGCAACCAGGCCACACACCTCATGCACTCTGACGGCTCTCGTATTTGGCAGTAATTAGTTTTGTTTGGTGTTTTCCTGGGCTGCGAAAGGTGCTCCCCAGCGTGTATCTGGCTACAGTTAATGCACAACAGAACTCAGTGAAGCTGAAATGAGTCATTGAGGTGTTGCACCTCTCTCTCTCTCTGTTTTGAGGGCAAAGCTGTGCAACCGAACACGCACATTGTGGATCGCACTGTAAGCAGATTCCACAGTCTACCACTAGGGAGCAGGCTTTAGCCTCAAAGATCACGCTGAGCTTCAAGACTCCAGGACATTATGCTCCAGGAGGGACTCCAGGAGTTATGCACTTGGTTACTATAGCGTCAAAACATAGCCATGTTGTGTGTCTGTGTCTGTGCGTGTGTGTATGTGTGTGTGCATGCATTTCTACCTTTTTTCTGAAGAGCTGCAGGCCTGGTTTAGCTCGCTGTTAGAGATGAAGTTTCTAATCTCTGAGAAGTATGAGTCCTCCTTCTCGTCTAAAAGTGCATGATTGTCAGGCTCTGAGTTTGGAGAGGAGATATTTGTACCCAAATTTGACAGGATCCCAGAGTGTTGACTCACTGACAGAGAGACAGATGGACAAAGGACAACAAAGAGAGACTGTTACTCTTTAGGCTTAATACATAGCTATGTACATAACATTGCACTTCATAGTAACAATTCATTTGTGAAAATATTAGCTTAATTAATAAGATTCCATCCATTCCTTACATTTCACACATACAACCCACCATCCAGTTTGAGAATAATGAGAAAACAGGTTCTGGCAACAATTGAGCTCTATTAACTATGTCCAATTTACCAGATGTGGTGGGAGGTGGTGGTTTACCTGGAATATTTTCATGCTCGTGTTTTTTTAAGTGGCGGTCCAGATTGGTCTGCTGACCAAAGCAGCGGTTACACAGGTGGCACTTAAAGGGCTTCTCCTTATTATGAATGTTACGAACATGTCGCTGGAGGTTAGAGGAGATACTAAAGGAACGGTCACAGTATTTACATCTGCAAAGAGAGAAGAGAGAAAAAGTCTGAATGAGGTCAGCTATGTATTCAGCTATGTAGACAACAATCAGTAGCCATAGAATGCCACTTTACAGGCTATAGCACTTATTAGACACACTTGTCCTTGCTGTGCTGACAATAAAATCAGAGCATGCACCTTGAGCCACCCTTAAACTATTGCTGGGCCTGTAGTCAGAGGATGGCTTGCAAAACAAAATCCATAAATCAATAAAACAATCAAAGAGACACAAGTGTGACCAAAATAATTTTCAGTTCGTATCCAATGACTTGAAAATTGCATTCTTGTCTGGTTAAGCAAGCTTCCTTCACTAAAAGACCTTCACTCTAGAGGGCTGTACTGAGAATTGTCCCCTCCAGTGGGTGAGAAAGGTAATGCTGCCAACACTGCTCAGTCATGAATTTACTTAGAATTTTTTCTAATACATGCCAAAACTGGTATTAACCAGCCTTTTTCTTAATTCAGTTATCACACAATAACATTATGATCTACAACAGTCACAAGCTCTTTTCATGCATGTAATGTGTCTTTTAATTGGGATAAAAGGTCATCCTTGATTTTCATGTTTCATAAAAGACTTGAATTACACACTTCTTCTCAAACGCTGAACTTGTACCCACTTTATTTCACCCTGTCCCTATTGGCCCTAATTATTTGCGGATTAATTAGAAGGAATTCAAGTCTGAAATATAACTAAAGTCTTGTTTCTCCAAGGCTGGATGGGGACTCTTCAGTGGCTCTGTGTATGTGTGTGCCTGAGGGCCATGGGTTAGCCTCCTCCACTACCTCTCTGTGGCCTGCTTGTTTGCAACGACAGCCCATCCAGAATAGGCCGGAGAACATCAATTTAATGTCCTGATAAACAAACACGGCGGCGAGGCTGCGTCAAGAGCCCCACTGGACAGTGCTCCTTTTGTTGGGTGGCCCGTCTTGGTCTGGACTCCCGCAGCCGCTTGCAAGGTTGACTTTCAGGGCTAATTGCTTTGGGAAAATCACTCGTCATCAAGTGCTCGGAATCAAGATGCAGGCCCCTTTTCATGTTCCAATTTATTTTTCACCAGCGAGTGTGTGTTCTGTGCTCAGACTGATTTTCCAGACTTGGCGCATCATGGTTCATAGAAAATGGTAAAATGCCAAGACAACGTTCCTCATTTTCATTTTCTTTTTTCTTTTTCTTTTTTCACTGGCCTTTTCTACCCCCTGTTTTGTTTATTTTTATTAGCTTGTCCAAGGGGACTTTAAATTACTTCATCATCTTTGCTCTTTTTTTGGTGTTACAAGGACTGTACATGGAGCGTTACAATCTGAATGGGGTCTTTCAATGGTCAGCCCTAGTGGGCCAATTTTGCTGCAAAGACTAGAGCCGATAGCATCTAGAGCAGGCAAATAGCCTACTACAATGAAGCATGAAGACGGCTGAGTGCAGTCCGGCTCTGATACTGGCCCGCCTCAGCCTTATTGCCTCAAAGTGAGGAGGGGAGATGATGATGATGTCTGCCATTTGTTAGGGTAAATTGTTTCTAAACGAGCTAATCAGAGGATTGTTGTGAAGGAGCCAAGCATGCAGTGGCCACGTCCCATAGGAGGTTCTCTATCTCACGGACTGCCTCCACAAACCACTTCGGTAGATGTGGTAAACTCAAAGAGGGGCAAGATTTAGCCTGAACCTGCGTTCACGTTCCCGGAAAAAGCCCTTAAATAAGCCAAGGCAGAGGTTACCCAGGTGATTTCAGAAATATAACTAAAAAGGAAAGGTAAACGTGGAACGTAAAATGTAAGTGGTCATAAGCACTTAAATTAGAATTATTTTGGCTTAATTAGCATTTTTTTTGCTTGTATGGATGGGGATGGTGCTGCTTTAAATGGCCTTCTTAGCACCACTATACTATCTTAAACTTCACCACTGTGGAACTCCAAATTACTGGTCTGTCAGAGAAGGTAGACATTGGCCATCAGACATGTAGGTTCGAGCTCATTTTCCCCCATTAGCCTACTGCTCTGCTTAAGGCCACAGCATCCTGAAAATCAAAGGCCCCCTCTACAGAACACCCTCATCCTCACCAAGTAGGGCCGTGTGTGGCTGGAAGGGAGCCAAATCTGTGATAATTAAGCGGCTCTATAAACAGTGCAAGGATGTCTCTAGGGCGCTATTACCGCCCAACATTGTCCAGAGCTTGCTCTACCCACTTTAACTCCAGAACATCTGCACAGACAGAATCAATCTTCCTTCTCTTTCTCCAGCTCCACTTTTTGTTCTTTCTTTCAGTCTCTTTTTTGGCTGTGTCTATGCAACCAGCACTAAAGCATGAGGCTGTAGTTCATTTGCTGATCAAAAAAATGTGCCCATTTTTCTTAATGTCTGTTTGTGTCTGTGTGTCAAGCATGAGTGAAAGACATTTCTCTTGCTTTGTAAAGTAGGCATGTCACAAGCAGGAATAAATCTTTAGATTATGGAGTGATGTCGACACTTCAGTATTTCACTCGCTCATGTTTGTATTGGATGACTGTGTGGCCTCAGATGCAGATAACTGAGGTTACCTCTGTGTGCATGTATGTTAAAGGGGGTTGGCTTACTTTTAGGGCTGTGTGTGTGTGTGTTTTTGAGCGGCTTACCTGTAGGGCTGTTCTCCCGTGTGTGTTCGTAAGTGCCTGGTAAGATTAGCCGACCTGGGAAAGATTTTCCCACAGTACCTGTAGCATGTGAAAATGAGCTTTTATTCAGCTAAAGCAAAAACACAGCAATGAACGTCTGCAGAATCATGAGAGTAGGTGAGACTATTTCTATCGTTAATTACTATTAATTGATTACTAATACGAGTACGTGTACGTGTTACAGCTTTTAGAGAGACGGATTGTGCATACCTGCAGGCATAGCGCTCCTTGCCTTTGCGTAGGATAGCGTCAGACAGAGAAGGGGGAGGGGAACGGAAGTTAAAGAGGTGGTGTGACGAGTGCTGTAGGGAATTGGGAGCATCCAGTTTCAAAGCACCAAAGCTCTCCAGTTTTTCAGTCATGTTCTCCATTGCAGACATCTGAAAAGAAAAGAGCTCCTGATCAGGTCAGGTCAAGGGCATAACAGCTGTGTAGGCCTAGGCCATGCAATGAATGCCACTTATAAGGCCTTGCAAAAGAGTCTGAAATATCACCAGATTAAAACAGTCATGAAGTAGAAATGGCAATTGGAAACTTGCTAGATGTGCCCCCAAGAGGCATTATTGAGATCACGTTCTGATGTTGGATGGTTAGTTCTGGATCACAAATGACACTTCACAGTAGCATCGCAGAAGTAATCAATGGTGCTCTATCACTCTGGAGAACACAGTTCAACTGCTCTACAGCCCCACGCTGGAGAGCTCTATTCTCTCTAACCAATGTTTGATATTGAACATTGCGACCTTAGGCTCATGTGTGGCTGTTTCAGGACATACCAACGCCTCTGTCATTAATGAAATCATCTTAAACTGAATGCACTGATTACAAGGAGTATCTGGATACTTTTGGATACATTACAACATGTGGAGGGGAGGTCCTCTTTACTGCAGCAACAACCACATGCATGTGAGATCAATGTCAACCTTCACGTAGAAGCTTGAGTGAAGCTTTAACTGGTACAACCTGAAAGAGCGCTCTTCTGCAAAAGCTCTAGTGAGAATGGCATTTTCCTTGAATGGGGACTTTCCCTCACTACTTTCAGGGCACTTGCACCCACAGACAGTGCCTTGATTCTGAAATCTGAAGCACACTAGGTCTAATCTGGTGCTAAGAACTACTTTCAATGAGGACATTTTCTGATGAAGTTGCTTTTAACCAAAGTTAAGCTTAATCTGGCCTGAGAAACTGATCACTGGAGTTCAGATTGTGACTTATGACCTCTTGGAGATATTTTGTTGGGTCCACCTACCTGAAGAACATAATAACTCATAATAACTGGGGGCTCTGACAGCGAGCAGGGGATTTTTACATCATTATAAGACGGGGCGGAAAGTCGGAGGAAGCTGTATATCAGAAGGTCGAGTCTTGATTGTGCTGTTCAAGAGTCACCTCCCTGACCTATGGCACGTTAGCAGCCACTCGAGCAGCCCCCTGGGAGCCCCCGGCCCTCCACTTTGTTCCCGACAAGTCTCTGAGAGAAGCGTCTGAATGAGCCATTCACCTCTGCGAACGGTAACCATACAATGCAGTTTAAGATACCCCTCGCTGATAGCACTTCCCCATTAGACGCAGAACAAAGACTTCGCTATGTGGCTTGATGGCCAAAAACAGCTTACATCCTTCCTGCTTTTGGAATATGGATAAACATGGAGACAGACACACTGTCTCAATTTATTTATCCATGTCTGAGTTGCACCTTGATTCCGTCACTCCACTGATTTAACTTGGGAAGATCTGTTTGGTTCACCATTTATTCCTTTAACTAATCAGAATAATCGTTCAGTGATTACCATAGAAATGTTTTCTGATCTAACGTTAAACAGCAATAGGAAGCTATGAACCAAATAAATTCTTGTCCTGTGTTCACTGTATACACAGTGAATTCTATATGTCCCAAAATGTGGAGTATTACATCATCTGCTATTCACTGTGACTCATCTGTAATACATGTCTGTCACACATTCCCATCGCATTGTAAGGATGTTGGATGTGTGGGAAGGAAATTAGTAAACATCAACATCTCCCCAACATCCGTAACAACATTCTCATCTCTCAGACCAGGCCTGCCCAGCTGTCCTTATGCCACCCAGAGGAGAGCAGGCTGCAGCAGGAGACAGGGTGGATGAAAAAGAGAGAGAAAGAAAGAAAAAGAGCGTTCGGGGTTGGGGGAGGTAGCTCCGCATTGATACAGAACAGATTTACAGGTCAGATAAGACAGTTCCCAACAAGAGAGGCCATTCTCCTGCACACAAACACAGGAAGTGCCTGATGGACATGCAGACATTATCTAGGCAGCCAGGGCAAAAAAATGGTAGGAAGTTATTAGCAGCGGGCCTCAGAGCAGAGCTACGCAGAAACAATGCATTGACTAAACTTAGCTGTACTTCAGCACTACATGGGACGACTTGCTCCAATTCAAAAGGTCATTATTAATAATATTTTCATTTTATCATTGCTCAAAGGTGGGAAAAGTTTGAAATGCTACCATAAACAATGGGGATTGTTTTTCAAAGCAGAAGATAACAAACTGAACTTTGCACACTCTGTGCCAGAAAGGGCTGCTCCACTTTCAAGATTATCTTACTATCTTATTTACGATTAAAGTAATTCTGTGTTAAAAATGCAGGTCTTCATTAACATGGCTCACGTTGAAACAAGCCATGACAATACTAGGTGGGTTTTAGTTTTAAGGTGCAGTACAATGGATTGAATGAATATGACAGCATGTTACTATTTTAAAATGATATGAGATCTGTATGCATATTATAGCAGACAGATATTGTTGAAAGTACAGTTCCAGGTACATTCATTATGAGGTTCTGCAGTTAATTTTGTCATCATGTACCATCCTTTCACTGGGGTTCATAAAGAAACATCAGGGTTGTCTGGTCTGAAGTCTTTAAGATGGGAACTAATAATTTTTTCATTGCAGCTTGTGATACATCATTAAGTCACAACCTTTGACATCCCATTAAGGGATTCAAAATTGCAACCATGTGGTTCTGAGATGTGCATGTTGATACAGGATTGTCTGTACAATTTTCTATGTCCTTTACTGGACGTTGTGTCCAACTGGATTTTAATTTGCTTTTATAATCTTTTCGTTAAGAGCACAGACCTCAGTGGTCATTGTGGTCTATTACAAGGGATCAGATATATGCATGGGGTACCTGAGGGTGGAAGAGCAGTGGAGATGGCCTCAGGTATTTGTCCTTCAGTGCTCCTACAGGATCTATCAGCTTCCTTTTCTCCACCCTGCTGGACAACAACACAGAGGGTTACGTACAAACGAAGGAGGTCTGTCAGATTCCTTGTTTGGCACCTAAAGCACACACCAGCTTGTATCAGACAGAGACACTCGGACATACATTCTTTGTGCTCAGTCTTACATTGTGACCTACTCGGATTGAAATACCTGTAGATGGGATCCATGAAGAAGGGTGACGGCTTAGCATAGTGCAGAGAGGGCTGCTGCTGGGGAGGAGGTGGCTGTGGGAGGGACACTTGCTGCTGAGGCATCTGGGGTTGATGGAGGTTCTGAGATTGGTTTAGAACTGGATGCTCATCTTTAACTGGCGTTTTGCAATTTGTGCCATAGACATGGTTCTTGCGCTGATCAGGTGTTCCGCCATTCTGGCTGGCTCTGCTCCGACTGCCTATGCTCAGATCCAGAGGCTGCTCCTCACCACTGGGCAGAAGTGCACTAGAGGGCAAGGCAGGCTTGCTGGAGGGTGGAAGGAGAGGTTTCACCTCCTTGGGCTTGGTAGTGAGGTCAAAGGGTGATTCTGTAGCAGTAGTGGTGGCCATTTTCTGTATGTGCTCACGAGGTGATTTGGGCTCTGGTTTTAGGAACATGTTGGGGTTGAGAGCTCTGTCTGTAAAAGGGTATAAGGAATGTGGAAAGTTGGGTAAGAACTGAAAGGGGAACATGGAATGGTAAGGCAAAGAGCCCATTTTCTTTTCTTGCAAGCCCATGAAGCCTGGCCCAAAGTACTTTTCAGCAATGGAAGCAATGGCTTTGATAGAGTCAGTTGCTGCACCGGTAGGTGGAAGTGCTTGCTCATCTGGTGGTGGGAAGAAGGAATGCTGGGAAGAGAGGAAGGGACGGTCATGAGGAAGATTGCCTGAACTGGACACTGACACAGAGCTGCTGCTGACCTCATCTTGCTTGCCTTCCTGTCCAGACTTCCTTCGACTTTTCTCTCGTTCACTCTCTGCTTCGCTGTCCAGATCGGAGCCCGAAACCGTGCCAGTGGTGGTGTCTAGATCAGTGCCACTTGTGGTATTAACGTCCTCCAAGTCACTTCCATCAGACATGTCACTCATTTTCACCTTATTCTTGCCATCTGGGAAGGATAAATCCAGCTTGGATTCCCGATTTTCCTCGGACTGGCTACTGAGGCCACTCCCTGCATTGCCATTGGTGTTGCTAACAGATGTAACCATTGGAAGGGTAGGAGCATCAAGGGGACCGTGAGGGAGCTTCCCATCTTGACTGTTACTCAGTGGACTCTTTAGTAATGGGCTTGGGGGTAACAATGGTGGCCTTGGATATAGTGATGGAGGAAAGATTCCTGGGAAGCCATGGGAAAGGGATGGGAATGCAGGAGGTGCAGTGGAGAAGGACAGACCTGGGTGGTGGGGCCGAGAGGGGAAGTAATCGCTGAAGCCAAGTCCGCCATGATTCAGGCTAGGATGGGGCTTAGACTTGCCCATGATGGGGCTAGAGGTCATAGGGATGCCTGGTGTGAACATGCCTCCAGGACTATAATGGTTCTTGCCCTCACAGAAGCGCCGGTGCTTGTTGAGGGAGGAGGTAGTGCTGAACATTTGCCCGCAGTCCTTGCACTTGATCTGGGTGCGGCAGTCTGCATGCATCCGCTTGTGGCGGCACAGGTTGGAAAACTGGGTATAGGACTTGTGACACACCTCACCTGGGAGAACACACATGCCTGATTAATTCTATTAACATACTGTTTTTAATCTCATCAGGCGAATTCATTATCAAAGTAAGCAAGTAAGCTGGCCATATATCAATGAATTACCCATGCTGATTAACATATTTTGTGATCATACATAGTCCAGCAACTCTGTAGCTGGTCTTTGCTAATACAATGATTGATTAACATATTAATTGTGGTTAATATAAAATTAGATGATGAAAAATGAAATGTGAAAAATGAGTCTTATGTACATACAAATACAAACAAATACATATATACTGCCAGAGTATACATGCATTTGAGCTATACACACAAATGACGGGCAGAACATAGAGAAGCCAAAAAAGCCAAGCAGAAAGATGAGAAGAAGATTGTATTGTTTCAGCATCAGTCAGTGGACAGCTGAAACACAACAGAGACATTTACCTTTATATGTCAAATGTGCCTGGGCCATTGACAAGCCTTATGGGCCCTCAAAGGAAAATGCACAATAAAGAAACAAAAAAGGGAGGGGAAAATGGAGTGAAAAAGTAGAGCGAGAGAAAGAGAGAGAAAAAGAAGAGAGAAACGCAAAACAAATGCGGAACAGAACAAAAATGGCTCTAAAATTTCATTTAATGTTCTGACCTATAAAACAACAGCTGTCATCTTGGGGAGGAGTTAGCCGGGAGGCCGTTGGACACTGGTAATTGTATCTGAGGCTTAGACAAGCCTGCTCAGACTTACACATGAAAGGCTTGACACTGCTGTGGATGTGCTTGTGTTGCTTGAGGCCTGAGGAGGTGGCGAAGGTCTTGCCACACTCAGGGCAGGTGTGGGCACGGGCACCGACGTGCTGTGAGCGGATGTGGCGCTGCAGATTGCTAGGGTCTGTGAACACCTGGAGGAGACATGCACAAATATGCCAACTTAACACCAGGGGTCCACTGCTATTCACTTGCTAACGTGAAAAAGCATTTTGGCCAGGGAAGCGGAAACTTCTGCAAAAAAGCTTTTTGGATGTTATATAAACATAAATAGGCACCTTTATGAAAACTGAAATTACAACAAGAACTTAATTATCCTTGGTATTCATGTGACTATAGCAATCATATCCGCAAAATCAGTAGATGGCTATAAATGCCCCCTTGATGGCATAAGCTAATTCATGGTTAGCAGGAATCAGGACCAGGAATGATACTTCAGGGTTAGAAAAGGCTACTGGAGCCTACCTTATCACAGTTTTCGCACTGAAATCGCTTGCCACTATCATGTGACATCTGATGACGAATGAGATTCGACTTCCAGTTGAAAGCTTTGGGGCACTGGTCACACTTGTACTCCCTCTCTTCTGTGTGCACAACCATATGCTGGCCAAGACTAGAAAAACAGATTGCAAGCATTAACACTCAAGTCCATGACAGCAATATGTGTTTTGAGCAGTCTGTATTGAGGCATTAATGTCCTGTTCTAAGGAGCTGATTATATCATGGGCAATATTTCAACCAGATTAATACAGAGAGTTACTACTGTTACTAAATGAATATATATGGTGCATGGCTGAGTCGCTACCTGTACTCGCTGGGGAAGATCTTCTCACAGTCTTTGCACTCGTACACTGGTTCATCACTGTCCTCCCGCTCCTGTTTGAGGTCTTCACTTAGTGTGTCAAAGATGGAGTTACCACTGCTGCAGGAGTACTTCTGGTGCCTCCGCAACTCCAGCTTTGAGGTGAAGAGCTCATCACAGTCTTCACATCGGTACATCTGCTCATCTGAAATGACAGAATGGTATCATTAAAAAAAAGAAAAGAAAAAAAAGAAAAAGAGACACTGGAGGTAATGCATATTTCTCATTCACTAAAACAATACAGTGTGTATATTCAGTGCTTTCTCTTTTACATATTTCCATAATGGTGTCGCTTGTTGAAAGGGGTTGTTATAACTACCAAACTTTTTGTGAATAAAAAAATATATCAAAACCACATAAATGTGAAACAAATTACACTTTCAATTTCAATAATTCTGGTAATTTCACAAAAATCACGGTGAAGTTTAGGGGAAGTAGGAAACAGCCAAAGGAAACAACGGCATGCTTTCCTGTTTTAGGTTGCAAACCTTTGTTTAATAAAATCATTTTTATGACCAAGGTCAAACAAATAAAAATGTGGCAGCTTTTTCCATGGTAATATCCTGACTCAAGTGCCAAGTTCAACGGTTTTGAGAGTATTTTCAAACTCAGCAACCTTAAAAACGTCCAAGACAGAAGCATTGCCAAGCTCACAAACGGTGGAAAATCAACAGCCAGGGTATGACCCCTTGGTGACCACCATCTTTAATTCGACCTCACAGCAAAAAATTCCCCCTACATAGTCCATTTAGTACATATGGAGTATGATGTGTGCTTACCAAGCTAAAGTGGGTGCTATTACACTCAACACTTCGGTCCCCTCTGTGGTGTGCTATTCTAATGCTATTTGAATGTTTTGGTTAGTGAGGTCCAAAAAAGCTTGTAAAACATCTTTAAAGGCTGTGTTTATACTTCATTACCTCGTTCAAACCATACATTCTTTGTTATATTCCTATTAATAAGAAAGCACTGTTTGCTGTGGAACTATTTAAATGAATATTTCAAACTCAATGCAAATGCAAGAAAGGACTAAAAGGTTTCAATGGTTTCAACAGATTAAATTTAGACTAAATACAGATTCAATGTCAATGGAGTTTAATTAATTTTTCATTTCTTTTTTATGTTGTTTGGGAAAAGGCATAAAAATAAATTTGTTGCATTATCTCTCTGTCCCATCTGCAGCACTGAGGACTGGGGAGGAATGCTGGAAAAAGGGGGGGTGGGTGGGAAACTAATAGCTCTTGGAGAGAAGTAGGGGGAACACAATTATGTGCAGTTTAGCGGCTAATCTGTGAGCATGGGTGAGGTCCCCCGAGACTCCTCAAGCCCCACTCCAAATTCCAGCACCGATAAGCCAAGAGGAGGAGGTGTAGAGAGCTCTCTCCCTTATTCTGTCTCTCTCTCCTTCTCTCACTGCCTATCTGTTGGCCTCTCAGACTCTGTCTGACAGATTGACTCTCTTGACCATAGTCACTCGCTTTTGTGCTTTTGTCTTTTCTTTAGAATGCTTCCTTCGTCATTCCGTCTTTTCAATCGGTCTGACTCTGCTGAGCCTGCACAGTATCTGTCGATGGCTCTCTTTCTATCTTAGCCAAGATCTCTTACTTTCTCTCAGTCTCTGGGTCCTCGCTCCATTTCTATCATGCTCACTTTCTTTTTTGGCACAGAGATCTGACGATATGTATCTATCAGACAAAACAATTTGTGTGCTAGACAACGACTGCAGCTATACAGATACCTGCCTGAGCCATTTTTACTGCAGAACAGTTATGCATCATATCTTCTTCTCTAAAATCAAACCTAATACAAAAAATATGTCTCAAGGAACAAATTACAGATTATTTAATCATTACTCCAGTTTGGACATTTTGCATGACATGCAGAGAAAGAAAGAGAGGTCGGCTGGACAAATGTAATTTAGGCTGTTCTTAAAAGTAAACAGGCCTCTTTATCATCGTTACTTTCAGATAATTTGTTTCATACAGAAAGAATTTAGACAAATATAATCTGCACAAATAAAGTAAATATTTAAGAAAGCCTCACATATTAACCACCTATTAACTGCTATTTTATTATAGTCAACTAAAGTTGATGATCCTCTGGTATTAAAGGTAATGGCATATTTGGTGTTATATTATTTTTTTTTTTATGTTTCGATCACAATGATTAAAATAGCTTGACTCTTCCTTCAGCAGGACATTCTTGAATAAACCTTCTGAATGTGCTTAATCTGTACTTACTTCCCCAAACCCACCTGCCCATTTATTTCATTCATGGCATTTTACTTTGAAGAAATAAATGGGTACAGCTCAGTAAGGTATTTTCCCCTGTTCTTAAACTGGAAAGTAACTACATTTACATACACATCCCACAGGGAAATCCAGCAGGGCTGCCTCGAACAGTCTATCAGCTCCTCTGCTGTACAACTGAACCAAGCATTTGACTGCGTATCATATCGGTGTGCAGTTTGGTTAAAACATTGCTTAATGATGTGCATTAATCTTACCTTCTAGGTTGGGTGCCATGGAGCCCTCGGGGAAAACTCCGTCCTTCATATAAACCAGCAACTCCTCCCCTACCTCAATATCTCTAATAGCTTTATAATAAATCTACGGAAAAAAAGAGAGAGAGAACAGAATAAGTTTCTGAAAAAAAAGAACAACACAACAGTTTTGCACAAACTCATCTTAAGGTTTTTTAAAAAATGAAATGTATTATTATAACTATTATTATTAGTAGTATTATTATCAATAATAATAATAGTTATAACAACAATAATACAATTATTGTTATTATTGTTATTATTATTATTATTATTATTATTATTATTATTATTATTATTATTGAACCGTATGAATTGTATTCTGTATACTATTAATTATCTGTATGATGTCATGCGAGCATTTCTAAAGCGCGTTCCTTTCTGAACAACAATATTTATAACAAAACACAATAACACAGTAACGAGGCTGATTCCGCCAACACAGTTCAGTAGTGAGCTGAAAGTGTTTGGCTTTGTCAGTGTGGTTCAGTAAAGAAAAGCCAGTGACAGAGCAGAAACATTACAGCTTCATATTCACAATTTACCCACATGTACACAAAACGTAGCCTGGAACTGAAAGCATTAGCACAAAAACTGGCATCGCAATGTGTAGCCTGTAACAACAAACACGCGTGCGCGCACATACAAAAAAACACAGTCGCACGTTTGTGTTTTCGGGGCTGCAGTCTCTGAATGCATGACTGTAAAATGCGAATAGAAACACTCGAAATATTTCAGCAGGAGACTCGAGACTGCAGCACGGCATCATACTGTTATTACATGAAATTTAATGAAGATTAAATGCACATTTCTGTAACAGTTCGAGGTACAGTTTAGCGCTCAGGAGCGCGAGATTCGGCCAATAAGCCAATAATCCCCAAATAAGAAGTGAAAACTGAAAGCGCTTCATAAAGAAGTCCTCTTTATCTTTATGGTCGTCTAAAAGCGTGTGTCTCTGAACAGTCTGGGGAGAAGCGAGGAGGAGAGATTAAAGGGTAAAAACGCACAGCAGTTGAAGTCTAGCGGAACAAATCATTAATCACACGAGCAGAGAGGCGCAGAGGCCGGCAGGGGGCGCTCAGCACTAACACAGCGCAGAAAACAGGCCAAACTCCCCCCTCAGCCTGCACTGGCACACACAGGTGGGACAGAGAAGTAGGCCAAGACCATCAGCTTCACAACAAGACGGGACAGAAAGACCCCCACAAACAACACACAGCACTTTAATGTTACTGTTTTTAACATTATTATCAGAGCAGACATGAATAAAGGATCCCATAAAACAGGTAAGAATATATCACGTCTGACTTTTTACTTTCATCTCATAGACTTCGCAATGTATTATTGTTATTATTATTATTATTATTATTATTATTATTATTATTATTATT